>VZRV01001210.1:0-18102 GCA_013398115.1 Falcunculus frontatus | reverse complement strand
TCTTTTTTTTTTTTTTTTTTAATTTGTTTTTTTTTGTCACTGTAATGCTCTATGATGAGCTTAGCCTGAAGACTAGTACCTCACAGACAGGTGTTAGGGATGGCATCAGCGACTGGAAAAAAAACACCCAGGAGACTTTTCTATTTAATCCTAGCACAAATTAAGTAAATTTATTCTTTACTTTCCACATTGGTATTTAATAATTATTTTTAACTCTATTGTCTACTTTGTATGTTGTAACCAACTTTTACTTGCATTTAACCTGGCTTACCTTGAGGATGATTTCAAAGTATTTTGACAGAGACAGACTCTTACAAAGGGTGGTAATCTATGAACCTATGAATTTATTTCTTCAAGGCAATCTAGGCGTATTCTGCAGGGTAAGAACGTATAACAGGAAGTGCTGCAGGGGAATTTTCAGAGATCATGCAGAGAGCTTGCACCAGAAAAGTCAGAAGGAAAAATGGCTAACCATTCTCTTCAATTATGCAGGACGATATTCAGGAGAATTTCTGAATTGAAATGGTTCCCCCAGGGAATTTGTTGCATTGGCATGGTGGTGAGTACATTATGGGTCCACAATATGCCTCATTTTCCTTACCCATCTGGAGGCGAGTATAAGCATTTGAATCACAGAAGTAAATTGCTACTCTTCTATAGTACCTATGTATGACAACCTTATCCTGTTTTGGTTCAATAATTCCTTCATTGATTTCAGTCACAAATTTATTAAATATCACACTTTTACTACACACTTTTATCAAATTGTCTACAAGAGAGTCCTATATTAACAGCATCCTAAACAACAATCAATCTGAAATGTGTTTTACTGAAACTTATCAGAGAACGTGATGCTTTAGACTGTCCTACCACTGTGTGTCAGCACTCAGAGACACATTTATCATATTTACATGTTAACTTGGCTCTTCAGTTCCTGTTGACTCTCTTTCTCTGTCCCTAGTTCCTTGAGCCTGATCTGCGCAGCTCCCCACTCTGCTGGAGCACCTCACATCAATCCAGCTTTACTGCTCAGCACCCCTGGTGTCCTCACCATGTCCCAGTGTCTCCTCCTGTCACCCATCTTCCTTTCCTACCAGCAACGACTTCTCGTCTGATGTTCTCTTCCTCACTACCTGCTTCATTCCCCCTAGACTGGTTCAAAATGACATCACACTTGAAAAATATAACATTTTAAGTATAGAATACAATTTAGGTTATATCAGAGTTTATTTGTCTCCCACCACCTTATATTCTGTATACATTTAGATAAAATGGTAAGCAAAGATTTCAAAGTAGAGGGATAATAAAACTAATTTAAATTAGTTAAAACAAATCTAAAGTTAGTTAGAATGCATCAAAAATATTTGAAATGAGTAAGGAAAGCTGGTTTTCTTAATTTCATTTTTGAGGCACAGGCCAACTTCTGGCATAATCCCTTCTAATCCTTGTAATTAGAGATTTTTTTCCCTAAGAATAGTTGGATGTGGTCAGAAACCAAATGGGTCCTTGCAAGATAATGAAGCAGAGTCCTGTTGAATCTTGAGAGACTCCTCTTTGAGCTGACCAACACAGTGAGAGAGGAGAATTAACTCTTTCTTGAGACTGGTTTGCTCTCAGCAATAGAAATGCCTGGAGTGTTCCAGCAGCCTCTCTCTTTAAGGCAGACATAAATTTGTCTTACATTACTGAAATGCAAGGATCAGGAAAGAAAGTACATGGTAAGGCAGCAATAACATGCTTTAAACACCTGCTACCTCCAACATGAAATATCCAATGATACTCTGATTTGGCTTTGCAGTGATATCTTCATGGCTTCCATTTAGCCATTTTCTTTCAGAGGTTTATAAGATCCTGCCACAAACTACTGAAATTTTACAGCCAAAGATATATTGCACCAAACTGTGGTACAGACAGTGGAAGAAGAGAAGGCTTGCTTAAACCAAGGCTTCTGCCAAAGAAGCTGTCTTAGCTTAAGACAATTTACAGGGCAGACACTCCAAAATGAGTTACCTTCCCTTTTAGTTTTAACCGCTCCCCTTTCACCAATAGGGGGAGACGTGTGTGAGAAGATATAAATGGAAAAATAAGAGTTTACTAAAAAAATGAAACTGCAACAATCAATATAACAGTAATAAGCAGTAGATACAACAGTGCTGAAACCCTTGGACTACCTGAGAACAAAGAACACAAGATGGCAGATAAGCCCCTCCCTCAAGATGACAGGCTCTGTAGAAGACTGTGTGGTCCAAGGGACAAAGCCAAGATGGCAGATAAGCCCCCTTCTCCTAACCATATGGTGGACAGAGAAGAACACAGAGAGAGAGAACAGAGGGGAAAAAAATCAAGAGAGCAACTGAACCTCTGCAGTGACAAAAACTCCCTCTTCCCCCAAATAACAACCAAAAGGCAACAAGGACAAAACAAAAAGAAACCTTGATTCCAAAACCAGTCAAATGCCCCTCGAGCCGTTTGCTCCACACCGCTCGACAGGTCACTCCGCTGGCAACGGCGGTTCCATTGACAGTGGCAGCTGGAACTTGGGCAGTGGCAGGAACTACCAGTGTCAATTTCTCTACTTTTTTGGAGGGCTGGACCCAGTTGGTTGTTGGCACTGCAGTTCTGAGTTGGCACCACGTTGCAGGGGAAAAGAAGCAGTCCCACTGGGCACCGAAAATGTCAGTCTCTGCCCCTGGTCCTGGCTTGGTGGCCGCAGACAAGTATTTGGGGAATTTGCCCAGGGACAGTTTAGGATTGGGAAATGCAGTTTCTTGGAGACCTGCATCAAACAAGGAGCTCGGAGAGAAACAAAAGAAGGTTTCTGCATTGGCTTGGAGAAGCAACTCTCTTAGCAGCCCTGCAAGAACGGCAAGAGAAAGAGGAAGAGAAGAAGACCTTGTACAAGTGTTGCCTTCTCTCTTAAAGGGACCCTGGGCCAACCAGGTTCCTGGCCCTGGGTCTTAAAGGAACAACAACAATCTTGGGCAGAACTGGTGTAGCACAGATAAAATACACAACACAATACAATACACATCTTTTGGGTTACCTAGGACAGAAATTATTCTGTTTTTTCAGAGCCTCTCAATTGTAAATAAGCCTGTTTACAGAATCTGAATGCACATTTTCTTCACATCAAGGTAAAAAAAGAAAATTTAAATCTGTTGATGAATACATGTATATAAGCATTTTACGACATGAAACTTCATATTCATTCCTTATAATTACTTAGATACAACTGCTTGTTGTTTTGACTAGCTCTTGATAAGGAGCAGAAAAGGTAGCAAACAAGCATAACTGAAGTTGGTAACACTGTGCAATATAGGGATGCTAAGAACAAGCAAACAATAAGCCAAATGAATTAAATAAGAAGTCAAAAAGTTTTGTCCAAAACCAGAAAGAATTTAGAGTAGAGAAAAAACCTGAGCAAAACCAGAGAGATCAGGAAAGACTTTGCTCTATATCACCTAAGCTTTCTCCCACTGAAACTCAAGTTTTACTGATATGCTTTTCTCATACAACTTTAATGCTTATTTCTTGTCCAAAGTGAGTCCCCAAGTCAAGGCTGCTTTGCTGAGAAAATCCTTGCATCAACCTTCAGATATACAAATCTGAAATCCGTTAGTTCAAATGTGTCAGTAAAATTTCTGATTGTAAATGCAGAGTCTACAAGCAAAAGCTTGTAGGTATCCTAGGTATCTGGGACACAAGCAGGAAGATTATTTTCTCACTTTATTTATTCTGTGCTGGCAAGCCTTGTGATTTTTTTCTGTGTTTCATAACTGTTGTGAATTTTCAAAACCCCCAGTCTTGGGAGCCTTACTGTCTGGAAACCCTCGGATTTTCTTTAAGTGCATTTTTCAAACAAGTTCCAGTCATCAGAACTGCAGGGGAAAAAAACAACAACAAAGCCTAAAAAACGATAGAGAGAACTTTCAGCCTTCAAAACTCTGCATGGCAAATGGGATGTTCACAAAGTATTTGTGGTTTTGTTTCATTACTTTCATACTAAGACTTTGAAAAGACAGTGTTGGAGATATCAAAGGTTTGCTTTACTGAGAATAAAAATGGAAAGATTATAAGTGTTTGTGTGATTTAGAGGAATCTTAGCATAAGGCCATCTTGAACACATTGACTATGGGATTACTGGGTGAACAATTTTTTTCATTTATTTTCAATCTTTTTTCTCTGTAGGGAATGATTAGGAGCATTAATAGTTTATGGTACCACTCTTTTTCTAGAATTGAAAGCTCGGAATAAGGGAGTCCCACTTCCACCAGTCTGAGATAGATGTGAAGGTCTACTTTGACAATATCCAAGTCTACCATTTTATTCTATCTCCTTATAAACTTTGCTTCTTTGCTTCCTGTCTTTCATGACTTTGCCTGTATAGCCACTTTCTCCACATTCTCTTCTTCCCAGAACTGTGCTTTAATTTGATTACAATCACTCCGTGTAGACATTAAGCTTCTTTTGTCACTTTTTAAACTTCATCACAATTTTTTTTTATTAGAAAGGGAAAGTCTCTGTTTCCCAGGCAATTGGAGACAAACTCTGAACATTGCTTGAGGCAGAAACTGGATATAAAACAGTTCCCGCTCTTTTGTCCTTGCAACGCTTAGGGGTCAAAGTGACACAAAAACAATGAATGCCCTACCTGTTCATCTGTATGACAGGATTTGGCTTAGATAACAGATAAATGCTCTGTTCCCAGTCTCAAGTGAACATTGTCAAATTAACACAAGCCACTATATCAGTTGTCAGCTTAGTTTTTGTTTCAACAAATGACAGATATGAGCAGCTACTCATATTTTTTTCACACTCCAAGAGCATATGATGACATGCTGTTCATACACAATGAGAAGCAACGTACCACTGGGAATAGTTTCCTCTGTGCAAAACCTGTCACCGCCATGAGAAGCCATTACTGATGTGGCTACACAATTGCATGAATGGGATATGGGTGCCTTGGGAGCTGAGCATAGCTTGAGAGAAACCCAGTGTGAAAAAGATTCTGCTCTGTTTTCTCATTGTGACACTTAATGTACCCCACTTGAAAGAATATTCTTTGAGTGGTGTAAAAAGTAGAAGTTCTGCCCCCTTTGATCATTAAAGAAGCTGTGATACTTTATAAAGTGACTTCAAAAAGAACAGGAATTTCTGGCCTTGTGTACTGAGAAAATCCATTTGGAAAAATTATATCCTCCCCTTCAAGACTACTCCTGTAGTTTTAATTGCCCATAACATCCTGCTTTATTTCTGCCCTTAATTATTCTTTATTGCTCTTGAGCACTGCTAACTTCCATACTCTTATTCAGAAGTATCTCTGTTTCACTGGTGGGTGAAGTGATTGCTGTATATATTAAGGGGATTTATTATGTCTTTCTCTAGTAGATTAAAGAATCCATTAAAAGCCAATATTTTCTTGCCAGGAAGATATTATAAACTATAATTAAGTCACCTTTCAATCTTTTTTTTATAAACTACAGTGATTCCTTTAGGTATCTTGGTAAGGCCTTTTCTTAAGCTATTGAATTATTGCGACAGCTTTTTCGTATATGCTTTCAGATTTCCCAATGTCTTTTTAACAGAAGGAATACAACAGAACCATGTCTCTATTTTAAGAAGTCAATCTCAACAGTTGTAATGGAACCCTATTTGTCCAGTTAGTCCCAGTAACACAACATACAGTGATAAAATAATTCCTCAAATCCTGGTTCAAACTTGAGCTTTTTCTGCCACTGTTTTGCACATGGGTTCATATTCAGGTACTAATTCATAGGGACTCAAAGTGTTTTAGAAGTGTTATCTCCAGGAGATAATGTCTTATTCTGGAGCTATGGCCAGTGTTCCTCATTCCTCGGTACATATTTTACATGCATCTTTAACATAGAAGGTGGTGGCTTGCTGAGAAACTCTGATTCCTCTGCATAATTGATTGGTCCTTATTAGGCTCCCACTCTGCAGAGTGTGTGTCAGCTGCATATGTTGTGAACTGTAGTTTTACAACTGCATACAGGTGAAAATGTGAGCTCCACATATCAATTAATGTGTACCTCCACTAGTACTATCTCTGTTTAATCATGATTGCTCACCCACAAATACTTCATGAGATATGTCAGCAAGCTGCCTCTTAATTAATTCGGAATGTACATGGATGATAGTACATAGTGCTTATTTTTTAATCAAAATTTCATGAAGTTCTAAAACAAGTATCTTACGTAAGTCTATACCTTTCAGTATCTGGACTTTTAATTTAACCAGATAATGAATTCATATTTGTCTGATAAAGCCATATTAACAAAGACTAATGATAATACAGTAGTTACTAAAACAAAAGTATCTTTCAAAGTATATCACCTAAAGAATCTTAGTCAGCATGAACAGTACAATTCTCAGCAACAACCATATAATCTCCAACACCAAATAACTACTACCAGCAAATATAGACTGTGCACAAAGGTAACTCTATCCTTGAGGAAACTTCAGCTCTGACAGGATGAAATGAGATTAAAGACAAAGAGAGCGAGATAGATTGACAAGACTGAATTAAACTTTTTACTTCAAACACCCAAGGGTTTCTAAGATTCAGGTGCCAGTAGCATTTATAAGACCTTACTCAACCAATGCCTAAACCTGTAAAAGTCTATAGCTGCAAGAAAGCTGATCCCCAAAGGGATTCATCCTGCCAGCTTTTAATTAAGTGAAAGTAATAGAAATGGTGACTGCTTCAGATTCAGGACCTTAAAAATCTTTCTGAGTCTTGGTCCCAATACTTACATTTCAATGACTGTATCTGTGCATCACTAAACAAACTGCAACACTGCTGAGTATCTCAAGGTCTATCCCACTCCTGTGTGTAAGACAAACTTGTGTAATGAACATTTCTTAGAGTACCTCATTGGAAATTCCAGGCAAAGACCCAACCCTCCCAAAACAGTGACAAGAAATTAATGATGCAGTGCAGCAATGCAGAAAAGACAGATTTAATTAATTCTGATTTTGGAGTGTTCAGTTTTCTACAAAATTTTAAGTGGAGGTTCCACTGCTGGTTCAAACTCAAGGCTGCCAAAGGAATTCCATAATACAGGCTGTAAGGTTGTTCTCAGCCATGCTGTTTCCACCAAAATTTAATTATTTTCCATATTAGAAGCACTTCAATAGAGATTAATTAAGAATTCTTCTCTTGAGAAGCAAGAGACCTTCTCATAGAGGCCAGGGCTTTGTGCATTTGTACAGGCACATGTTTAAATTGGTATTGTAACTTAGACAATTTAACCTGGTCTACTCATACTCCATGGTATTCCAACAACTGAATATGTACTGAAGAGAAAAGGAGAACCACTATTATTTTAGAAGAAAAAGAAAGTGGGTTACAGGATCAACGCTAGGACAGAGTTTCTAGCTGGACATCTCAACCAAAGGAAAGCATATCCATCTTTTCTGGAATTAAACGTATCATGCAACCTCTCTTCTTTATGACATTTTCTGCAGATGAGCCTAAATAACTCCCTTCTGCAAAGCGGATTCCTTTTTGGAGTTCTTTCCCTTTTATGGAGCAGTTCTATTTCCTAATTTGTGGGTGAGTTTCTAGTCACTTGTAAGTCATCTAATAGTTAGCCTTATCTATATTTTACTCTCTCCCTTACGAAGCTAATCTTAGCCACAACAACCTATCATCAATCATGGACAAAACATCTTGGGAAGGGACCTTAAAAAGTATTTGGTTAGACTTTCAGTGACTTCATTGACCTGGAAGTAAGTGTTGACAGTTTCCAACAGTAATAGATCTTTTGTACTGCCCATCCCAGCCTCAGTTTTTACTGGAAGAAGAGTGCACTCAAGCAAAGCACAGCTCTGAGCCTCCAAGTCCCTGCTTGTTTCCAGAAATCTGAGAAAAACTGTCCAAAGTACAGACAGTTAGTAGTGGTAACAATAACAATAACATGACCGTTGATATTGTTCAATGTTATTGTAAAATAATAACTGGTTGCTGTTGTTCCTGTTGTTGTGACTGTTGTAGTCATTGTTAGTGCTGCCTTTATTAAGTGCTTTGTAGTAGTGTCTTGTCTCCCAGCTAGGAGACTTTCTGCTGGATGCTGTGTTTGGGTGTCATAAAAAGACATCCTTTAGACAGCTAGAGTGTTTAAAGCAACAAATATCAGAAAGCCCAAAGTGACAATGAGACATTTCTGATTAGTGTAATACATAGAACTCATTGCATACAGCACGTTCTACTTTTGTCAACAATTCCACTAGTGTTGTAGTCCTGGTAGGTTTTGACTTGTTGAGAAATGTAGGATGGTATTGTTGTTTTATAGGAGACTATTTCTCTCCCCTTACCCCCCAGACAATTAGGTCAAGCATGAGGAGTTATAACTTTGACCTGGATCAGCTCTTGGTCACAGTAAGACACTGGGATTGAAGACCCTCTAGACTCTCAGGATTGTCTCAATAGCAAGGGCTGATAATGGTCAATTATATCAACCTGACAAGTTAGTGAAGGTAATGCTGATGAAAGTCAAGAAAAACTCAGATAATTTCAAGTAGAATTGCATAATAGTTTACAAGAAACTCGTCCTTTACATAGGTAGGATGTGGGCATACTTCCCTATAAACAGTTTACTGCACAACACTTCCATGACATAAAGTACCCGATTTCGTCTCTTCTTCTTCTGAAAGGCAGTAAATTTTATTCCATGTCTCTTTTCTTTCTGCCACATTTAGATGAACCTCCTCAGTACCCTATCCTGGGAGAAGAGCTTTGCCTGCCTCTCAAGTGAGGAGGCATGGGCAAATGGGTTCCAATCTCACCAAAAATGAATACACTATTTCGGAAAAACAGTTGTAGCCCAAATTTCTCTGGGTGGTTTTGGGGTTTTTTTGGCCATAAAATGAAATTTATAAAATATTTTTGTGAGCTCTAAGTAAAGGCAAACAAACACAATTAATAGTGCTTGTGGCCAGGGATTTTTCCTGTGCCTAGGTTGTCTCCACACAGATGAATATTACATATATTGAAAATTCTGTTCGTCTTCTGTTCTGAAAATTATCTTGGAAAATACCCTGTGCAAGACTAGTATTTGTGGATTAGAAATTTCATGAGATGGAACAAAGTAAGTGTGATGTTGCTAAGGCAAATTTAAACACTACAGAAGTGCAGGGTAGAGAGCGTGTATAGAAATTTTAGGTTAACAGTGAGACTAATATTACAGCACCAGAGAAAGAGATCTGTGGAATATAATATACTGTTAGCATTGTGCAAGGATGATAAATGCTTCAGGGGGTCTCAAAGATCCTAAATAGCCATAAATCCATGCAATGTTTTGAAAAGGTGGAAAATGAGGCATATATTATTTTGGGTGTTTCTCTCTATTTCTCACATTGTTCAATAAAGGCTGTCTTTTGCTTTGCATGTGGTTTTTTTGGTTTGCTTGTTGGTGGGTTTTTTTTTGTTTTTATTTCATTATATTTTATATAATGTATTAAATACTTTTAAAGATCTATGTGGAATATTTTTCAGCTATCATACAGTCCATAAATAATTAACTTGTAATTCCAAACATACATAGAATGTCATTCCCAGGGGTTTATGACAGAAATTGATTGGTGTGTGAATGCTCCTTGGGTCTTTTAGAGGCCTATATCTTTGACTTGTAGGAATCAACTCACAAAACTCTGAAAAAGGAAATAGACTGGATTAGGAAAAAAAAAGGAGGAAAAAACCCCCAACAATGCTATCGCTTAGGATAAATTAAAATATAGATCTTGAAATTTGGGCCCACCTCTGTCATCTGGTGCTCTCAGGAAGACTTCTACCAGGGCTATAAACACTGAGATCTTGCTCCTTTATGTCACTTCTCCCACACATCAAGATGAAAGCAGAAATTCCACCCTATTTGAAAACAGTGTTTCCTTTGCCATGAGTACCTACAAGAAAGCCATTGACATACTGAAATGAGTCCAGTGGAGACCCCAAGCTGAGGAGAATAAAGCACACATCAGACAAGTGCGGTGAGTGGGAAGAATGCACGGCAATCAATGTGATTGATAACACAAACTTCGACTTTATTCCCGAATAGCATATATTTATACTTTTTCAATCATACGATTTTTATTAACTCTCTCATTGGTTCTTAGCATCATACGTCAAAAAGATGATTGTCATCTTTTTCTCAGTTCCTTCTTTTCAGGGGTTCTTTGTCCTGCGTCCTTCTATAAAAGATACATCGTTCTTCCCTAAGACTCAGCTCTTTTCCTTCCTTGTCATCATGATTTTGCAAACTTGTCAGCACCGTCCTGCACGTATACAATACGGCGTGCGGCCTAGCACAAAGTTAGTCTGTAAAGCTTTTCTGCATCTCTATATTTTAAGTTACCAGTTATACTTTAACATGTACCTTCTTATTCTTATTACACAAGTTACCTATACCTTATTATTGATCATATTTGTTAGTAATCATGTTTACTACTCTCTCTTAGCCACAGTTTCTGTAGCTGTCATCTTGCAGTTAGTTAGGCCATTTAATAAGATACATTGTATTGAGTTAGTATTTTCCCAAGGATATATGGTTCAAGAGACTACTGTTTTCTCAATGAATTATTGTTCCTCAATAGCACTATTATTCTTTGTTAGTATGCTTTATATCTTCTAACTTTATTAATATTTGTATTTCTTCATCAGTTATATAACTCAAAGGCTATTATTCTTTTTTTATGAAAGTATTGTTCTTTGTTAATTCTGAACAGCAGTATTGTTCTTTGTTAGTTTCTTAATACCAGTCTTGGTTGTGCAGACCCTTACAGGCACTGCAGCAGACCCTCTAGGGATGCAGACCCTCTAGGGATTCTGAGTGCCCTCGAGGGATTCTAAGTGCCCTCGAGAGACCAGCCATTCCTCTACAGACAAGGACAGGCTGAGACCAGTTTTTATCCAGCCTGTAAATGGGAAATAGAAAGGACACCTTATTACTGCCTACGCCTGAAGGACTGGAGGTTGCAAAGGAGACAGAGCCTTACAGTTGGAGGTGCACAGCAACATGATGAGAGGCAATGGCTGTAAGCTGGGACATGTGAAGTTTTGATTCATTATTCAAATGGGGTTTTTTAACCATAAAAATGATTAAATACTTAAGTTTCCTAGATGGGTTGTGGAGCCTCTGTCCATGGAGGGATTCAGGACTGGATAGGACACAGTTCTGAATAACCTGGTCAGGACTCTGAGGCTGCGGTTGGACTAAATGACCTCTGGAGATGTCTTCCAACCCAAATTATTTTATGAGAATTCTCTGATTCTATAGTTCTCTATTGTGTTTGTCTTGAATACCTACCTGAAGTCCAAGCACGGTCGCTCCTAACTTGGAAATAATGAAGAGCCATGGTTACTGTACAATATGTGTGGAGACAAATTTTGTGAGAATTTGGCAGAAATAAATTGAGAAATAGCCCCCAGTAGATCAATTATAATTCACTCAGAATATCAAAGATGAGATGTAAGCTTCTATGGTAGATGCTGAATTTATAATTCTTGGAAAAGAGTATGAGCTGCAGATTTCTGAATAGCTTGGTGTATGCTTAAGATAGACTTTTTTATGAGATAGGAGTAATCCAATCAGCAACAAAAGCATGAATAACTTTCAATATCATGCTCAACAGTACATAAATCTAGCAAGCTGTGATAAAGGACTATAGACCACTAAAGCCAGAATAAAATAGTACAAGGAGTCTTACAAAGAGAAAATGTCTCTCCCAGCCTTGTCCATTTCTAGTTTTTATCCTCTTGGTTTCTACACTGTTCTTTCCATGGAATACTTTACCCACTATCACTGCAGGTTTTCTGTTTGTTGGGCTTGATTTCTTCTTTTCAAGGGACATATGATCTAGAATAATTTTCATGTCTTGTAACTGCTGATGTACATTTAGGGTACAGAAAACCCTTAACTCAGAGTTGAGTCATGAGTGGTGCATCATCCCAAGAAAGCAGCAGGCATCTCCCATCCTCTGATATACAGTTTGTCTCTCATTCTCCTTTTTTCCACTGAACAGGAACAATCTTCACCAGCTCCTCCGAAGATTCAAACTCTGATGGGTACTGGGTAAGGAAGGATATTCCCATGGACTTACTTAGTTCCTACATCCTGCACTTCTCTCAAGCAGAGAGGAGCATGCATTCAACTCTGTAGCCAAACTGTACTTAGGTCATGTTAGGCTCATACCAGAACAGATTTATTCCATTTGACATGCAGGCACATGCTCTAATGTTCAGACCAGCAAAATTTTGGGAAAAGGAAGACTGTAATTTTGGACAGGTTACTTTCCCAGATCTATTCAAAACTATTTTAAGACTTCTTTAAGTTAGGTATCTAAAGAAGTTCTTTTTCCAGGAGAATAAAACATCCAGCCTTTTGTCTCAGGAAAAAGACTACCATCTGATGAGGTTGTGCAAGAAATGTGTATATTTCTCTCTGATAGATAACATGCCAAAAAAAGCCAACACAATTAGCTAATGGCTGACTGGATTGGTGCATTAGTCCTTAAGGAAGTGCTTTTCCTGGCTGCTACAGGAGGTGAGCTACCCATGTAGATAAATCAATGACATAATTGATTTGGCAAATCTCATTTTCCAGCCTGTCAACACTTTGTAGTGTTCTGTCCGAACTTCTGAGAAAGTCTCTGACTTAAAAATACTGGTTTCCACTGAAAAGCCACTGAGACATTTGTTTTTAAAAATACTGTGAATGTTTCAAAATTATCTCGTCTGTCTCTCAGGACTATACTCTAAAACTATGTCTAAAAGAAGATAAACTAAAAGTGGGTTTTGTCTTCCATTGCACACTTCTTCTATGTTGAAAGTACAACATACACTCTTAGGCACAGAGGATGGCTGTGTTAAAATGCACTCTTATATTTTTCCTGTGTTTGTGGTCTGTTCACGTAATTTGGAAATCTCAACCCCAGGTGTAAGCCTGAAGGCAAGATCCAATTGTAGACATCTGTTGGGGAACAGAGAGAGGGGTAAGCTATAGGTTCTGAGAACTTCAGATAGAGAGGCATTCCTCTGAGGGAAGGGGTGTGCTGCCAGCACTCATTGGCACACACAGAGATCCCTTCAGCATCATATGTCACCTGCATGCGTATGAGCTAACACTTTGGGCTATGGTGTCTTAGAAAAGAAGATTTTTACATAAAGTTGAGATGAACACAACATTTTTATTCCTGGTTCACAATGGATGGACAAGAAAGCCATGTACAGGATTTTTAGGATGAGATGTCTGCCAAGTCTCTGAGGCAGTGATGCCTTAGATGAATCCTAAACAAAAGCTGACTTGCTGCAGAGCTTCTTGTGAAATGTAGCCAGAAGAGTTGAGGGAGGATAGGAAGCATGCCTCCATATGGCTCACAACAGCAACCAAGAGCAAGGGGCACAACCAACAGCTGTTGAGGCTGAGGGCCCCAAAACAGCAACCTTGGGCAGGAACCCTGGTGCTCATTGCTCAGCAGAGCTTCAGATCATTTTGCTAATAGAGTCCCAGGAAACTATACATCACTTAGGAACAACAGCATATGACTGTGAAACAGTTGGATTTCTCTGAGGCTGGGCAAAAAACTGTGAGTGGTGAATAGCCCAGAAAGGAGAGGGGCACTCTGCCAACATACTGACAGCTGTAGGAAGAGGACAGGCTGATAATGAACAAAGCCCAGAAGTGCCAATGTTCCTTTCTTTCAACTATTTAGGTTTTCCAAATCGCCTTGATATGTTTCTCTCATCCTTCCCTATGTCACAAAACTGTAACTCTTCAGCTCCTTTTTAGCTAAGGTGAGAAGTCGTGCTCTTTAGAATGTTCAGGTGACATGATGTATTTTCCCAGGCTCCTGTGGGAAGCATTTGGTGGTATTTAACTACTTTTTAGCAGGAGCACAGGGTGTTGGTCCTTGCCCTTTTTCACTCCTGGTGAAAAGATCGTAACACATGTAATTTGAAATTCTCATGGAAAATACATTGTGAAAAAACCCCTCAAGTTAGTGTTTACCAAAATTCTGTGTGACACTATCTAGCCCAATATCTGTGTTCTGATAAGTTTCCATATGCAGGACAGAACTTTTTATCCAAGCTCTCAGGTTCCAGAGAATGCAAAATCTGTCAGTGTTGATCTTGCTAAAATTAAAAGTGTGGATTTATTAGTGAGATTAAACCAAAATGATATAATAGCAGAGACAGGTTCACAAGAATAAGATGAACACTAACAATCAATCAGTTGAGCTCCAACCCATGTGCTGAGATCAAATGGTACTATTCACTAAAGTTCTTCTCTATGCCAGGAAAAAAGTAGCAGCCCAATGCGTTGCATTTAAGAAATATATTTTTGTGTAGCACAGAATGACATCAAATTGCACCTGTCAGGAGATTGAGATTCTGATATAACTTGAATCATGTTATCCAAATGGCCAAGTTCTGAGCTGCGAGGAACACCTGCCAACATAACTAATAGTGAGGACAAAAAGCCTTTGGTAGCAAGTCCCTTGAGAAGGAGATAATAATATATGTGCCCTGTTCAAT
The DNA here is from genome assembly GCA_013398115.1 of Falcunculus frontatus. Taxonomy (NCBI): domain Eukaryota; kingdom Metazoa; phylum Chordata; class Aves; order Passeriformes; genus Falcunculus; species Falcunculus frontatus. Next base: position 3,551 of record VZRV01001210.1, on the reverse strand, counting down.
AAGCTCTTAGCCTGAGGTATTTCCAGTATGCAAAGAAAAGAAAGCTTACTTTAAATTTTTTATGATGTCCCCCTTATCTTGATACGTTTGTTCCATTTTCCTCAAAGAGGTTCTCAATTACTTTAACAGAAGTTTTCTTTTCTAAAACCAAATCCAGTTCTCTGTGTAAGCCTTTGATGGGAGCTTCCATATGAAGAGAGATTAAAAAAGTGAGGGCTAATTATTATGGAAAGAATAAGCGCAACAGAGGCTATAACAAAACCCGCACATATAATAGTTCCGACTGTGGAGAAGGTCAGACAGGCTCTCTTGATTATCCTTCACCAAAGTAAAAGAAGGAAACGCTCCATAAATTAAAAAACAAGATACCATTATATATACACACACAAATTTTTGTAGAAGAAATCTCACTTTGTGTGATTTATGGCTACAAGAATGTACCTGTACAGTAAAGAAAGTTTGCTGTGGAAAACAAAATATACAGTCTCAGGACAGTATGTTCTAGATAGTTTTGTTTCCAAAATGGAAATCTTGTACGGAGAAGGGACAAGAGGCAAAGGTTATTGTGGATTAGAACTTGCAGGACTGCAGAGAGCAGCCAGATCCACATCAATTCTCTTTCTCCTTCCTGCCCTCTAGTCCAAATATTATCCATTATTGATGGACTTTTTAGTAACAGAAAAAATATTGACTGCAATCACAGGCACAAAGCAAGCTCCAGCTGGACTAGCAGCTTTTCACCAGGTGTTGCTGCTGCTTCAAATCAGAGGAGCCATCTCTAAGGTGGCTCCCCACCCACTTTGGATGTAGTTAAAGATTTTGTGCTGCTGCCACACAGTTGAACAGACAAATGAACATCTATCATGAGGAAAAAATGTGCCAGTCTTCCCCACATGATGTCACAACTTCTCATCATGTGATAGAAGGAGCATGAGCATTGAATCAGCACCTGCTTGCATACAAAATTATGGGAGCAGAAGTACCAGAGACAATCAAAATATAGAGGTTCTTCCATATCTGATAGGCTCATGTTCAACCAAAAGATGAAGATATACAAGCAAGTTGCATTCTTAATCTTTTAAAGAGACTTGAATTGTCACATAAAGGAATGTTTTCTTATCATATTGAGAGGGATATATGGGGTCATAGGGAAGGAAGGTAACAGAGAAAAAGTTTACAAACTAGATTTTTTTTCTGTCTAGGAGAGGTTATGGAATACCTATTAAGAGCCTTTTTAAGAACAGGCCAAAAAAATTTTGAGGGAAATTATAGATTATATATTTTTGTGCAGCAAGAAAGCAGATAAAATATTTTGCAGAGTTTTTGTCTATTAATTCAATGCAGAACACCATCTTTGCCTTAAAGTGTCTATCAGTTGACTATAATTTATAATAAATATGTTGTGTATCTTCTAGTTTTGGCCATTCTCTGTATTGATGATATGGGGATCAAGATGAATTTCAGATGTACAGGACATGCTGTGCTCAATAAAAAATGCGATGTACGTCAACCCCTCACCTGGCTGAGGCCCAGCAGAGAAAGTTCACTTGGTAGAGCAATCACAGACAGACTTGCCAGCTCACTTCTAGATGTGTCTTTCTGGCCTTGGCAAGACACTGTAAGTTCAGGTGTGTCTGCATCTGTCACTGTTGACCTATTGTACAGTACAAAAGCTATGCAAACAAATTTAAACTGCGGATCCTCGGTTGCTTACCATGTTCTCTCAAAAGCACTACTGTTTGTTGAATGTCAACTACCAGAAATCCTCTGGCTTCCTGCCACAGAGTATGGCCTTTTTTTCTGAACACTGAGGACTTTTTCATCTTGTCTACATAGAAAAATTGATCAGCACAACATTCTTATATTATTCTTTTTGGAGGGATAGGGAGGGGGAAGAAGAGACAGAGAATGAGATTGGATGGGACATCTCATTCCAAAACAGGATTGAGGAAGGGTCATAGAAATACGCTGGTATGGCAATAATGGAAAAAATATACTCTCATAGACCTCCTATTATAACGTGCTTTGAAGACCTATACTGGAAGAAAAGGTTATACCGTTATAGGGCTGTTACAATATTATTGCTCTACTGTAACTGTAGCTATGAATAAACCTTTTAACATCCTTCTTGTTCATGGAGGTCTGTTCACTGAAGAACAAAGGTGCCTCACTAAAGGTAACATGCTGACTGATGGCACAGGAATAACACGATGGACTGAGTGATAAATTTAACCAGGAAATTTAATTATAAGTTATGATTGATTCATATTATGTAGTTCCATGTGTGTAGCTACTCCTTAATGTTGATTGGGATGGAGTGTCTGCAGAACCATTCTCTGTTGTCTTCTCTACAACCAAATAATCTGTATTTTTTGTTCTACACTGTTATCAGTGTAGTATCTGAGTTAAAAAAGCAGTAAACATTCCCATGACAGAAAAAAAATTATTTATACGTGCGATCCTCACACTTCAGAATTCATGCTAAAGTATTTCCATCCCATTTAGTGAAGTTGTTATACACAGTCCCCTTGCTTGTAATTGGTACATAGGATGTTAAACTGGCAGCCACAAATAGCAGAAGTTTCTTAAAAAAAAGGTGTTTTAACTGTGGATATACATACAGAAGAAACTCATGGATGCAGGTAGACATCAGCAATTTCTACATGCTGTATGTGTGTAGGTGCTGCTGCAGTGGGACTGTACGGGTAAGAAGATGAGGCTGCGCACTGATGTGTTCTGATGATAACTTCACAAAACAAGGAAAATTGGAGAAGTAATAATAATAATACCATTGCACTTAGAGTTTATGGGCAAGAAGATTATGAATATTGCTGAAATAAATCCTTGTTCTGCAATTTTAGCAGCCATCTTCATCGACATGCCCGAGACATCTGCAATAGAAACATAAAGATCCTTGGATCATAATGCCCAATGATATATTGCAATTTCTATCATGTAGTCATATCCGTCTGACCATAATAAACTCTGTTTAAGACCAAAAAGATACAAATTCTTGCCCAATATTTCTGTTAGAATATTGTTACAAAATCTTATTCTTCCAGTGTTGCAAAATATCATAAATTGTGGGCTAAACTGAGTCACATCTAGGTTTTGCTCATTTGTTCTTGTGTCAGCATTGCCCTTTACCATACAATATTATTTTGCTCATTTTAGGCAATAGCTTTTTTTCTTGAACTTCTTTCTCTTCTGTTTATTGCCCTGATGTATTTTTAGGAAACAATAATATTCTCACTCAGTCTTGGTTTTGCTGGTTTTCCCTGCTAGGGTGAAGAACTTTGCTTTCTTTTTTCTCTCATGCAAAATATGTTCTACATCATACATGACATTTTATGTCACCCTTTCTCATCCCTTTAGAATTGACTTCATTGAGTTTCGGTGACTACATGCAGGATTTCAGACTGAGCTGTACCAGTATTAATAGCATTAATTCTCTAATATCTGACCACAGTTTTTGTCAGCCGGCATGGGACTGAGGACTATGATAAGAACCTCTTTTACAGTGAGAATGTGTTGCGGTGCCCCAGCCCCCT
>VZRV01001204.1:0-114706 GCA_013398115.1 Falcunculus frontatus | reverse complement strand
GGGGGGGGGGCTTGGTAGATTGTTTTTTATCAAACCACCGATGTTCCACATGTTTCTTATAAGAGGCATAAAAAATACAGTTGTTTCAAATGAACATATATAAAATGGATTGCAAAGCCTTGCTGCTGGGAAATTGTCATGGCTATATATGTTTGGAGTTTATTGGAAATCAGCTGAGCTAATACTGGAAGAATATTCCTTTAAGATGCTTAGATTGGTGAAAGAATTAAAAGAGTTCCATAGATCTATTTACAACACTGGCAGGGAAATACAATGATGTTACACTCGAACAGGTTCTAAAACGAAACGATCATTTCCTCAGCCCGTTCAAAATTTATCATGCTCTGCTCTGAGCAGCAGTTCAGGTCTCATTTCTAGGAGTCTTAACTGGTTTTGTTTTTACACTCTTGAAATTTGAAGAAGGTGAAGTCCAGCTTTTACTTTGTGGCTTGATCATTGATCAATTATATTCACGAAAGGTGAATGTTCATGAAGAATGCTGTGTTCATCTCATCCCAAATATGACATATGCGTTTTAAATGGTATCAGTATACTATTTTACTGGTGTTTTGAATCCTCAGTCAGTCTGAGCCTGGCTGTGGTAAAAGCTGCATGCATAGCCTTTGTGACAGGCTCTGCCCATATGAAATCTGTAATTAGTCAGAACTGTAAAATGAAGAAAATGCAACCCTGGAGTAATGGAAAAAATAAGGAGTCATTTTCCAAGTGCTTTGATACTCCTGTAATAATAATGGGGACAGTTTGGTCTCATAACTGCGTTATCATGTGTGGGGTAGTGAGAAGAAAGACCATGGAAAAGACAATGAACGAACACCTAAAGCCTGAAGGATTTAGGGAAATATGAACAGAATTTACAGGGGCTCTTTGCTCTGGGAAACACAGGACAAACAGGGTAATAACAGCTGAAAGTAAGACATGCTGTTAATTCCACTTTGCATCCAGTATACAAATGTGAATTAACTCAGTGAATACCACTGGTAGCGTTTTTCTGGGCAGGTGATAAAATGTTCTTCTGGATACAATTTCTTTGCCTTTGGGGGAAAGTAATACCATAAAGCTTTGAGAAACATACATTTATGCCTGTTATATCCCTTTCAGATGTATATTTAGGAAATAATGTACTTAATTTGTTCGTGAGTCCATTTCCATTGTGGGCATTTACCCAGAAAAAAGAATTACTGGATAATATGTTAAAAATTAAATCTGTGAAATATAATAACATTATTGTATCTAAACTGAAGTGGTAAAAATTACCAGAAATATCTGACTTGGTTTAGGTATCTCCAGGTTTAAAGCTTGCCATTGTCTTGTATCCCTTTTCAGTTTTGAGTTTGGATTGCTATAGCATGCTTAATATCTACAGAATACCTAGTAACATTGGCTGCGGCTATAACAGCTTAATTATGTAGCTGGCTAAAAGGTATATACTGTCACCAAGCATTATAATCATTATTACTGTGAAATTCCATCATTAATTCACATTTGGAGCACTCTGTGCAGCATTGCACACCCGTGCAAGAATGTAGGAGTGGAAAAGGTGCTGAGAATGAGGAATTCCATACAAAAAGAAACTGAACAGATTAGGACTGCTGAATTTCTGAAAGAGATCCTGGAACTGGATTGTGTTAGCAATTGCAAATCAGACATCGTAGTATGGTGAAGGAGAATACAGAATGATCATTATCACAAAGAAAAATTTGGGACACATAGTGAAATTGTCAGGCTGCATGTATGACCAGAGCAAAGAGAAGCACTTTTTCAATGTAAAATGTACAATCTTTTGGAAGCCAAGATGAAAAATATGCTAAAGAAGGTATTATTTGTATTCATGGATAGTAAGTCCAGTAGTGGGTATGAAAAACAATTGGAATGTGATGTTTAGCTGAAGGAGGCCCTTAAATTACTGATCAGTTGTAAGCAGAGGGTCCCTGGATGTCTCTGAATATGTCCTGGTTCTTACACTGTTCCCTAAAGTTTTGTTTCTCCCCTCAGTCAGAAACACAGTACTGAGTTAAATGGGCCTCTGATCTAACCATTTTACCACCCTACTTTTCTGAACAGTTAATTTGTATTTAAGCTATAGTTTAATAGGATGAAGTGTCTTACAGTATTTAAAATTAGTGTTTGTCAGATCAGTATCACGTTGTCTGCCACTGTCTTCCTACACAACAAGTTACATTTTAAATAGTTGTGGCTTTCAGTTCATGTGACGTTTCCTCTTCAGGGACATTCTTGCATAGTATAGTTTCAACAACTGCTGCTGAAATCCTGAGATGTGGATCTTATTTCTAAATTCTGACAGAGGCAGTACTAGAAATTGGCACTGAATTTCTATAGCTTGTGTACTCCTAATTTTTGCTGAATTTTTGACTTAGGATCAGAGTGATGGCTGAATTACATGAATTAAACTGTTTTTCTGTTTTAAATGTCATCTATGTCAGCCCGCTGGTAATATGTTCAATTCCATATGTTTTTGGGAAAAAAACCCCAACAAACTCTTTTAGAATAAAACCTGTATTTAGTGCAGCTCCTGTGTACGAAAGTGACAAAATACAAGAAAACTGGGGAAAAGGAACAGAACGGGATGCAGGGTGCTGATGAGAAAAGGAGGCCCGTAAACTACCCTTCTGAAAATCCAGCCTCAATTCCGTTTGCCACTCAGGGGTTGAAAGGTGACAGATTGGAAGATATTCGGTACATAAGAGTCATTATGAAGAAAATTTTTCATTTAAGGAATTTTTGATAGCAGGTTAATAGGAAGTAGTGCAATTGTAGAAATTGCAAGCACTTGCACACCTGAAAACTTGTTTTACTTTTCTTTACAATATTTATTGTACAGCTGGATGCAGTGAATGGTATTGTGTCCACTTCCAAGCCTCGGCTTGCAAAATAACTGAAAAGTGTGTAGGAAAGAAGGAAAGGGGGACATTAAAGGGGAAAAGTAATTGAGTTTGTAGAGCAAAATATTTGGTTGTGATTAACTTGCAGTAGATAAAAATCTTTTTGGTGGTGCATTTATAGTTAGAATGAGTCTAGGTCACCTAGAGAAGGAATCAATCATGAACTGCAGGAAGGTAGATTAAATGGGTTAGTTAATCTCTCTCTTTTTACAGGCTATGTGATTCTCTTAAAGAAATTACTCTCATGACTTAACTTGGCAAGAAAAGTTCAGTTTGCATTTCACTTATTCCCCAGTGCAGGCTCAGACTCTTCCTTTCAGAAAGTGTGATTTTAATGGGTATTTCTTAAAGCAAGAGAAGGAGGCACCTAATGTCAGGGATCTCTGAGTATGTAGTGTGTCTGAGATGTTCTGAAATAGGTCAGCTGAATCCTGTAGCTACCTGTAATTTCTTGGCTATACCATAGAGCTGTGGCGGAATTTCTTTCTGGCTACAAAGTTACCTGGAAATCACAGGATCAAAGGACGGGAAGCGGCTTGTGAGTGCTGTAATTCAGCTCCTCTGCCCTGGGGAAGGGTCAGTGATACCTCGTTTTGCCTGGTAGAGCTTTAGGATTGGTCTCAGTGCTGCCGGGATCTCCTCAGGCAATCTGTTTTCATGCTTTGTTTGCCTTCCCTCTAAGTAGTTTTCCTCCTTTAATTTGGATCACCTTTGATTAAACTTAAATCCATGGTTATTTGTGTGTTGGCTATAGACAAGAACAGTTTGCTGCAAAGAGAAAAGGAACAGCTCTATGTATTTATTTATGTAAAATGTTTGGAATTGTCATTATTGCCCCCTCTGTTTTTCTTTCCTTAAACTAAGCAGCTTCAGTTTATTCAGTCTTTCATAGTAGAATTCGCTGAGTAGATTATGCCATTAATCACATCATCTCCTCTAAAGATTCCTCTGTAGCCCATATCTTATGCAAAGTAAGAAAGCAGTAAGAAAAGTAGGAAAATAAAAGCTCAGAACCTGGTTTGCTACTGAAAATTCCCATCTCAAAATTTTGTTATCTTACAACTACGTAGTATTGATGAATTTGTCTACCACTATAAGACATTATAATGTTACTTTTTAAAAAAAGTTTTATTTTTATGTTCTTCCTTAACTAGCTGGATTAAACCTTCTTGTGTTGTGTCTACAACTCTTTCACTGTGAAGATTTGGGGGTGTGAAATTACTTTACATTGCCTTCAGTCATATGCAGTATCATTTTATCTGAACCAATTCTTTCTGCAATGAAGTTTGGCAGCCAGAAGTTTCTGTCTGTAGCAGGTTGACACTTTTCACTATTCAGTTTCTATTTCTGCAAAATGATACATTTCTTATGCTGGTGAGAACTTGAATTGCTTGCAGATTAATAGCTTTTAGTTGTTGCCTGCATGAGCATCTTTGGCATTTTAAAAAAACAGGTGTACTGAACCATTGTAGAAATGATTAAGAAGCAGTCCAAGCAAGTGAAACCTTACTTGTCTGATAAAAAAAGGGCTATTAGTTTTACAGTAAGTAAATTTTACTGCAGACTGAGTTCAGACCAGAAGAGTGTCTCTGTGTGTAGCCATTACCATTTTACATCTGAGGTAGAGCATATTAATGCATAGTGTAAGTATGGGCAGTGAATATTCACTGGAAAAGTCACAAACTGAAGAATAGCTTGTTTAGTTGGTCAAAGTGTGAGCCAGTGGTGTTCTGTTATTGGATATGAAAGCAAATGTAGCAGCCAGAAAGACCTTGCTGCATGTTATAAGTCTGACATTATGCGGTATTAGGTTGTACAGGCTATTGGATTTTAAAGGCTGATGCCAAATGGGGTACGCACAGGAAAAAAGACATTAAGTACAGAAACATCTGCTCCTGTTTTCAAATAACATGGGAGAAATGGGTAACATATCGCACTAATGCAGATGCTTTTTATTAATCAGAAGTTATAATTAAATACAGTTTTTTCTGTGGTTGGTGATGAAAGTGTGAGAGCAGCCTCAGAGGGGGGAAATGTTTTAGATTATGTAGACCACAACCGAACATTACACAGCAGCACCACAAACCCTGCACTGGCTTGGCTTGGTGTATTGTAATGCTGTATTCAACCCTTGTTCACAAACCACGTTCCAGCCCAGCCTGCCATGTCTCCAGCCAGCTGATGAGGAATGTGTGCTCCCTGGCAGACGTGGGGCACAGCTCAGCTACCACGGCATGTGGTGGCTGTGATGAGAGGCAAAATGTGTCAATGGTAATCTTTTGCTATTATACAATACTCTTTGAGGCGAAATTATTAATGGAAGTTATGGGTTTAGGTTCTCATGCTGTGAAGGGGGGAGAAGTGACAGACAAGGCTGGCTTTTCAAATCTCATTTTGAGGCAGCTGTGCTAGAATAGGGCTGGAGAGGTACGGCAAACATGTTTGTGGACAGTGCCTTTTCTTGTCTCACAGCTGATTGTGTGTGTGTGCTTGTCGGTACAAAGCTTGTTCAGACAATTAATAAACTACTTACAAGATGCTCATTTAAAAGAATGTTCTGCATATTAATAATTGTGAGAATCACATATTGGAAACCTGCTTTGGAAACTTGTGATTCAACTAGTTGGTCAAGAGAAGCAAGAGAAAAATTGCAAGTTTGAGTACTTTGCTCAATGCAAAACACTGAGAAACCCTGGCTGTATCTAGCTCCAAGAATGGGTACACCTTGGGGCACGAGTCCACAGGGAGATGGGGATGGGTGATTGTAACTTCCTGGCTGTGCTGATACCTTTCCAATCATAAGGTCAGGATGTATAAAATATTTGGCTTGAGGGGTTAACTCTCCTTGTGGAGAGACCCTGCCCTTCCTAATCCTTCCTAGCTTCCTTCATGAGAAGGACCCTCTCCCTTTGGGCTTCTTTCTTTCACTTTCCTTGTGCTGCTGAATGGTGAGTATGGACTAAGTGGCACTGAACACCAGAGACCAACAATTTGTCCCATCTTTTACTGAGTTTGATGGGAACTTCTGTGAATGTAGGATTGAGCGAGTCATCTTGAAGTGGTCATGTTAGGACTGGGGCAAGAGTGGTAATATAAGAGTTAACTATAGCAGCATTTTTGGTTGGTTGGAAATCAACCTGTCCTCTTACATTATTGCCTTCATAAAAAGTTCCACATTAGATGGGAGTTCCTGAAATATTATTGCAACCACCAGCACTCTCCATTGTTGAAGCATCAGAGTGCAGCAGAGCCGTGAATGTCTGTTAACCCAATTTCATTACCAAAAATGACCTTATTTCCTGCTTTTGGTAATATTATAACACATTTCCAAGGTTTGCATCATGCGATGTTTTCCATTGCTGAGAACAAAGAAAATCTATTCCTATCCAGATAGTCCAGAAGAAAAACAACAAAAACCCAGCCAAACAAAAAACCACCACAAAACCCCTAAAACCCCAAAACAACCAACCCCAAACTTTTTGTCTGAATGGCTGATGGTTGTAGGAGACCTCGTCCTACACTGGCAGTCCTTTGACAGGCAGGGAATAAGACAAGTTACTTCCTAAGTCATTCCATTTCACTTCTCACTGCGGAGTGAATGGCTGAGCACCGGGGTTATTCGTGCTCTCTTCGTATTCCAGTGTGAATTCTGATTCCTAAGTGCGTGTGTTGTGTCTGCAGGTTCCGCAGAGGATAGAAGAGCAAGGAGATGCACCTGAGGACAGCAGTGCCGGAGTGCCCGGCCTGTGGGGGAGCTGGGGCCCCTGGTCCGCCTGCTCGCGGAGCTGCAGTGGGGGTGTGATGGAGCAGACGCGGCCCTGCCTCCCCGCCTATTACCGGGAGCGCGGCTACCGCCGGCCGGGCCGCCACTTCCCGGCCTCGGACCGGGCCCTGGCCCACCAGAGCGCCCACCACGAGGACTCGCTGTCTGCCTACCCCGGCCACGTCATCTCTGCCATCCGCACCTCTGTGCCACTCCACAGGAACGAGGAGCAGCTCTGGGCCGGGCTCCGGGCCGCGGCCGCCCCCGGGGCGCGGAACAGCAGCCAGGGCGGCCGGGCGGCCCTGAGGGGCAGCCGGCACTCGCAGAGCCCGCGGCACAGCGCCAAGCCGGACAGGAGGTACGAGCCTGTCCCACAGCTTCCCTCCTTTACAGTGACAGGGCGGTTTAGAGGTGGGACCTTTTCACACGTACAGGAAAGTTATTAGCGGCTCAGACTGACTTTTACAATGTTTACCGCCTTCTGGGGGAGGCTGCCCTCCCGATTGACTACTTACATGATGTCCAAGGGCAGATGTAATTATTCTACAGTTGTGCTAAGCAGATGATCTCGTTTCCCTTTAAGATTTGTGTTATGATTTAGTGAGCGATTTTTCCTTTTCTGCTGCACTCTCATTTGACATTTCCATTAAATATCAGAACAAATAAGTGTTCTATAATTGTATTCTCAACTCCAGCAGCCAGTCTGATATTAATTGGTTGAAAAAAAATTAACTTTTTTCCATAAAGGATGGCCAACTGTCTGTTGACTTTATTTCTATTCAAAACTCTGGTTTTGTGTTGTATTTCCATTTATTGCCTTTTTTTTTCTCTTTTTTCTTTTTTTCTTCCTACCACCTCTTTTAGCAAAATTTCCTGTTTGAAGAAAATAAAAAATATGTACTTGTTTAATACATAGAATATTTTAAAAACAGTATATGTTTATATTAATTTCATAATAGCAGTCTTTAAGGCTGGGTGCATCTGTGCTGTTACAAGTAATTCCAAATAATTTTCCCTCTTCTGGAGAAACACTTTTTTATCTTCTTAGATGCCAGTCTATCAGATTTTTTTTTTTTATATATGTGTGAAAGGATGTGTTTCCAGTTTGGAGACTGAGCAGAACAGGCATGGAGATCCCCTGGGATGGAGCGCTCCTTAAATGTCTGTTCTCTCTGTCTTTCCTCTGAATATGTATTCCAGCAGTTCTCTGGTTCTTTCCCTCTCAGCTCTCTTCTGGGAGATGCATGAAGAGAAGTTTTTTGGGGTAGTTGACAAAAAACCCAACCCAAACAAAAAAGAAAACACCCCAGCCCCACCAAAACATAACCAAAGAAACCTTCCTTTGTGTCATGTGCATCTTTAAGATTCCTAGTGAAGCAGTCAGTTGTAATTCCCTTTTTAAAGATATTTTGCTGTCCTTAACAACATAAAAAAGAATATTACCTTGAGGCAGAGTTCCAGCCTGAGTGGAATAAGACAGTAGAGCTCTCTGTTGCTGCTGATAAAGACATTCTCAACCCTTGCAAGAAACTCTGTCCGTATAAAAGAATACTTGAAAATAGAATTAACCTGTTAAGCTCCTGTCTCTCTCGGTGAAGCACGAGTTTCAAAAATTGGGACCAGCTGTTCAGATGTTGTTGTTTTCAGGAGTTGCCCATTTCCTTTGTCACTCCTTTGTCTTTCTGTCAAACCCATACAAATGATAGCCTAGACCTGTTAAGTGTAAATTCAGTGTGGCACTGATGGTCTTACAGAATCTCAGGGAGTGCCAGAATTAGACAGAATTCAGACAGAATTAGTAGTGTTAACGTGAGTGCAGTGAGGCAAAAGTCATATTTTCTTTTTTCTGTTTTCCTACTTAATAATTTGCTATAATGCACTTCTGTTCTGGGCTGTGCAGTGTGACAGCCCCAGGTTGTGGTACATGGCTGGGTTATTGCTGACACTGGGAGCCTGGCCTTGAACCGTCAGCACAAAGTCATCCAAAGGCTGTTTGCTCCAGCCCTTGGCACCCTCTGTCTCCAAGGGAATCCCAGCTGGCCTGGCTCTGCACAGCCCTGCTGCCTCTGCTGGGCTTCCATCCCCACGGGCTGTCCCTTGCTGCTCTGGTGGCCTCTGCAGGCCAGCACAGACTGGAATGGTTTGGAACAATCACTGCAGGATTGGCTGGAACATGAGAGGATGGTGAGCAGAAAATGATACTGACTGTATGCAGAACTGAAGCTGTGTTATTTCCTGAAAAATGCCTTGCCATATGAAATATTAAAATGCTCACTTTCCTGTATGATGGAGGCATTTGCTTTTGAAAATTCTTGTGCTTTCCTAAGCACAGTATAAGCTTCTGTACCACAGTTGATTTTCCACCCCCACACACTCTGCCCCTTGGCAAAAGACTGTGGATTCAAGGTCAGTGTTTTAATCTTACTTGCATAATAAGTTATTTCCATCTTGTGTCAGGAGGTCCCCGGTGGCTTTAAAGCCTGTTGTATTGCATAACTTTCAGATTCCTTGGTGGTGACTGTAAAAACAGAATGAGAACAAAAAATGTTATTTGAAAATGGAATTATTTGAATGACAGGCCTAATAGTTTTCCTTCATTTACAAAACCCAGAGTAAAAACTTTCTTTACAAAGGAGATTACTGTTCCTATCAGGTATATGGAAAATGGATTTCAAAATCTGAGTTACTCTACACATTATTTTTATACTGTAGAACGGTGTTTACTGTTCACTAAATGGATGATACTGGAAATTTATGTCAGGCTGTTAAATAACACCTGTGTTTTCACAATTTGTACAGTCAGTGGAAACTTTTTGGGGTATTTCTATTTACTGTACTGGACTTTCTATAAAAGCTGTAATTTTAGCAGACTTCCATAAAACAGTAAGAGAGGAATGGACATTTGTGACTGAGATAAGCTCACATTGATAACATGGTAGAATGAAATTGGATGGCTTCCAAGGCAAAGAGTTTTGACAGCAACAGCAGTCCTATACAGCAGCCCCAGTATGTTTGTATCATTTAGCAGCAAGTGGAAAAGTTCTCTGCCTGCTTCCAAGCAGCTGACAAAGAACTGATTAGGGGGTTTTTTTTAGCAAAATCCAAAATATAATTTGTGTATCGTAAAATTTGTTATACCTTGTCTTTGAAGAGGATATTCACATTTTCAGCTTTTGAAACTTAGTTTAGTTAGGCATTAGGAACCAGGACTGCACGAGTAGTTCAGGGAGAGTGAGGTACCTACAATTAGAAGCTGGGTTTAAAAAATTTCAGTGCTCCCCTGTTTAACTCAGTGCAGTAAGTAGAGTTCCTGCATCATTGAAATGTGTTAATTACAGTCAGTCACTGGAGTGAGTATAAAAGAAGGCTGATGGTTCTCTGGGTTGTCCACTGTCGGAGGAAGGGAGGGGCTCTCCCCAGCTTTGAAGAGTTGAGTTCCCTTTAGCACAGACTTGGTTTGTTATTTTTCCCTAGCTAAAGTGCATGGAGCACATCACACAGTAAGAACAAACAGGAAGGAGGACATAGTGAAAAAATATTAAAGCATTTAGACATCTTTATAGAGAGGCACATACGGGAAAGTAATAAGGGCATGCAGGAAGATAACATGCTTTAAGAGAGAAAACACATCTTGAAAGGAAATACCATTCATGGACTAAGGTTTAGTACTTCTCAAATGTTGCATTTCCAGTTCTCTGTTTTGGTGATGGAGAAGACAAAACCACAATTTCACACCGATGTGCTGAGTGTAGGATGTTTACAGCTGCCACCTTCACTTTCTCTGCACGTGGGCTTTTGTGGTGGAGCAGCAAAACCTGTGTCCACTTGTCTGAGCATATGTACTTTGTATCTGGTTCATAGGAGCAGAAAGGAAAAACTGGAATTATCACCAGAATAATGAAATAAGTAAAGCATTCTTGCATAAATAGTGCAAGTTAAATAAGTATGTTAATAAGGAAAGGGCTTCCCTAAAGCACTTTTTTTTTGTACTTGGAAGAGGAGTGAGAGGAAGAATTTGCACTGAGGAAATAATCCAAAAATCATTGACTTCTCACATGGCTGTAGCTCTCGGTCTTTTTTCTGCTGCCAGCACCTGACATGCAAGTCTGCTGTGCTGCTCTGTACCCTGTATAGGGTCAGTTTGCATTTCTAGGCCTTTGGGCAATGGAAAGGAAGAGTGCATCATTTGATGTCAAACCAGAATTGCCCTTCTGAAAGTGTTTGTTTTGCCCTCTCTCATAGATGCTTTGACCAGGCAAATGTAGGTCACTCTGTTGGCAGGTCTGCTTTTCGAAAGTTAACTTTTGAAAGGACAGTTCTGTTGTTATTTCCTTAACCAATAGTCGTGTGCTGTGATGCAATTTCTGTGACCTGTTCTAGTCAGTTCCAATTCCTAGAGGTGGAAAAATGTGTGATTGCTGGACCTTCAGGTTCAAGAAGGTATTATTTTCTCAAGTTGTGAGGCTTTATATTTATTGGCATGAGTGTTTGCTTTTCTTAATATCCGGAATGAAACCCAGCTCAAGTACTTAGCAACCCCTCCTGTCCTTATTTCTCTCATAGAACGAAAATGTGATGGATTTTACCCCAAGCCCTGTATGGTTACAAAAGCTTATTGTGGGTTGGTGTGTATACATAAGGAAGATAGAGAAGGATTGGATCTCTTTCTAAGGATAAATTTTCCAGAAAATCCAAGAGCAGTGGTGGTAATCAAAGAATTCATTTTGGTAGGATTTGGGACATTTAAAGCTGTGTGAGAAAGATGTTTGCTTTTGTTCTGAATAAAATTCCAAACAGTATCCAGTAGCACTAATGATCAAATGAGGTACTTCTTCACAAAACGAGTAGCTAGCTGGGATGGCTGTGGCCTCAGGTTGACTTTATGTTGTCACACCTCTCATCTGCTTATTAATCCTCATGACATGCTCTAGGTCTCACTTATTATTACCAAATTAATATCAATTTTTATTACGCTACTGCAAATATGCTTTGAGTGAGATTGCCAGAAATAAACCCCTAACACAATCCTATAATTGCAAACCACCTGAGCTTTCTTATTCTTACTGCTGAATATTTCGACCCTTCCTGAGCTGGGCATGCTGAAGGAGGGGAAGTGAGAACACTGCTGCTGTTCAGTCAGATACCACTGAACTATTGCCCCATCTGTGAGGGGTAGAAACAACCAAACCTCCCATCTCATTTGTGAGGCATCTCAGCAGAGTTATGAGGTTACTTGCATTGACTTTCTGGTGGTTTACCTGCCAACTGCATGGTTTTATTATTCAATCAGATCTTAAAGAAGAAGCTAAGAATTTCCTGGGATCAGAGGTGTTACTGCAAAAGAGCATTGTAGGTTTTGGGTTTGAATTTTGGAATCCTATCTCAGTGTTGAAAGTCACATAAATGAGGTTATATAGCACTTGCTGAGAGATCAGTAAAAGCAAATATACTGAGTTATTGTACTGGGCATATTGCGACTATGCTGAACTGGGGTATCGGTGATCTCTGAGGATGGAAAATTTCACATCCCATTAATTAAACATGTTCCAAAGAGACCGTTTATTTAGCAACCTTATTCATTAATTCTACTGTCTCAGAAAAATGTAAATATCTTTTGACCCTAATATGATACAGAAATTAGAGTGTTTGTGGTATAATGTGTTATAATCCATTTTTCTTCAAAAGAAACACTTTTTGGGCATTTTTGCTTACTCTGTGAATTCCAGCAGTTGAAATTTTTTTGACAAATATGCTCACAATAATTTTAATACTCTTATGTATATTTGATACATGGGAAGCAGTGCATATCCACGAATCATGGTGTGATTACCAAAGTTACCATGAATGTAAAAAAGGCAGTTGGTTCCCTTGCTTTAGTTAATGAAAATGACAGTCAGTGAGATGCAGGGACAGGCTGCCCTGATGAGCTGCCCTGCAGTGTGCTGATGAAGGAACAAGGGGCTGGAGTGTGGCAGAGGTTGGTGCTGTTGGCCCGGCTCTGCAGTGTGTGCTACTCTCTCAGAAGGGCTGGCTGAGCTCTCGTGACCAAACATTTCACAGAAATACCTGCTCACTGCTGTAAGGCCAGTTTCTAGGTCAGTGAGCACACAGGCCTGCGTTTTGTAATATAAAACAGTCAAAGGGCTCCCTTCTTTCATTCATGTTTAAGTGATTTTCTTCAGGTTGATTTAGAGCTGGTGAAGAGTGAGTACGTGGAATGCAGAGCAGCACAGGCTGTGGTGCAGTGGGAGAGGCAGTGCTTGGTGGCTTTTGATGTGGATCAACCTGACTGGTGGGACCTCTCCTTCTTGAGTAGATGGAAACATGTTCCCAGATCCAGTATATCAGTCATTTTTGTTAAAAATGATTCCTGTGAAAGAATCTGCTAAAATGCTGTGAGATGTAAACTCACTAACAGTTATGAACAGTAGAAGACAGTTTATTTTGTGACTTAAGGAGGAAAAAATTTATGGTGGAATCTTTTTAAAGTAAACCTTGTTAACTGTGTGCCTAAGAATGTATAAAACATGAAAGAAAATTAAAAGCAGTGGGAGGGCTGGAAAGTAAATGATTGACTTGGACAATTGTAGGCCAGTCACAGTTTTGAATTATGGAGGAAATGCCAGGGATTAAAAATACATATCTGAAATTATGTGAAGAATAATATCTAGGAGTAATTAAAAAAAATAAAGTACATTAAAGAATATATACCTATACTGATCTGTTAACAGAAACTTAGGGAATTAGGACCAGGTTTTTTTCGATTTAAAGTTTTGTGTCTGCAAGGACTTTTCCATCTCCCTTTATTTTTTCCCTTATTACATTTTAGGTATTGGAGTAATATTTCAATAGCTTCCTTGCTGACAGGGATAGCTAATAATTCACTTGTAATTCTTCAGAAAGATAATCAAGGCAACTCTGTACTAAATACTTCAACTAGGAGTAGATGGGTAGTGTCCTTTAAAAGCTGTCAATTAATTGCAGTAATGTAATGCTGCAAAACAGATAATTTGCTATGACCCAAAATACTAGGTTAAATGTTGGTATACTTATCCACAGAAATATGTTTAATTACGTTAGAATATATGTAATTGATTTAGTTACAGAGGATTTTGCATACTAAAAAGCAGTTCTGTTAAAACCATGATGAGTAGAAGGGCTTAAATTTAAGCCAAAGAGCTTTGATAGGGATCTAAGGGGACTGAGCTCCTTTAGAACTAATTTTCTAGCAGAAATCAAAGACCTGCAGTTTTGGAGCATTTTATGAAATAGAAATGAATAACAGCAACACCAAAGCACAAATCAGTATAATTTAAAATACTTCTGAAGTGGTAAATAATGTGGAATATTGTTTGGGAAATAAAGCTATGAATCAAATTTTTAACCTGTCTTCTGTCTTTTCTTCCACTTTCATCTTGCACATAAAACCTGTTTCTGCTGATAGATCACTGTTAAGTTCAGCTTGAGTAGGTGCTAGCTCTGGCTTGGTTGCTGTGCTGATAGGGCACAAACACAGCCAGCAACACTTCAGAGAACAGATTATAGGCAGCTGCTGGATTCCCAAGTGAGGAGAACAGGCAAGAACCTGGAGAATTCCTGGCCCTGGGCACCCAGAGCCATATCAGGCTACAGATGCAGTTAGACCAGGCTCACTGAGTGCAGGGGTTTCCTTAGCATGTTAGGGGATTTTGATGTTCGTTCCAGGACAGGACTCCTGGTAAAGGAAGCCTTTGAAGATTTTGAAATAAGCTTCAAACTTGACCAAACTCTACACAAAAGAAAGGTCTAGGTTTTGTTTTCACATCCATCTGATGATGTGTGGTGAGATTCTGTTGTCTTTCATTAGCGTGGTTGTTGTGACTGGGAATACAGAGAAGAAAAGCATCTCCTTCTGCTTGTGGAATTATTTCTGCCAATAGACAAGAGAAAATCTTGGGGGAAAAAAATTCTGTAATTCCTAAGGAGTTTTTTCTCCTTATCCCTGGCGAAACTGGTGGCTGAAGGTTGTTACCTTTCCAAGACATTATATTATTTCTTCAGGAGCAGTGAAAGGTTGTGAATTGAAAGTGTAAGAAATCAGAAGTTTCTTTGGGTTCATTCTAAGGAAACTTTCCAGCAGTTGTACAACAAGTCTTCCTTGTTGTCATAAATGAGTGTTTTTGCTAATATTCACCCTTGCAGTTTTTAATTTACAAGAGAGCTACTTTGATACTAGGAGATAAGATTAATGAAATGCTGAAAAGTTCATGAAAATACATTCTTTATTCTGTCTGACATCAGAAGAGAAAGAAAACGAGTTATGCTTCAGCTGGAAGTGAGCCAGGGAACCTCCATTTAGAGGCAGTGGGAGAAATATAAGGAGAGAGGTAGTGATGGAAAAAGGGAAGAAATGAAAAAGGTATGTTGGAGAGAGGCTGTGTAAAGAGCACTTAAGAGGTGGAGGCCCAGGAAATTTGTAATCTTACCTGTGTATTTTAAAGACACTGTAGATCCTTGGTTCAAAGAGGGTTTCTGTTCAACATAAATAACCAGCCCACCAGATCTGAAAGTGCTTCAGTCTTGAAGACCACTTGAGGTTCAAAGCATTGTTCTTAGCATAAAGTCTGTGAGGCAGTGATAATGCATCGATTTGCCAAGGCACATGTTTGCTTATGGCTAAAATTAGAAAAAGTTACGGCAACAAGATTCCTTTTTGACACTGCAGATGTGCTAAGCGGGGCCAGTTCCTACTATTCACAGCTGACCTATTTTCATCATGAGAGAAATTGCTACATCATCATCATCATCATCATCATCATCATCATCATCATCATCATGATGTTTGCTACAACCCTTACATTAATAGCTCAAAACCTGATTTTCTTACTTGTCTGGGCAAATGTATTTTTTGAAATAAAGAATATATTTAGGTTGGCTTAAGTTTAAAGGGGCTCATCATTTTTGTTATCAGAGTGCTAAACAGATTTGTCTGAGCAATCAAAGAGGTGTATTATGTTTATGAGAATTATGCCCAAAGAAAGGAGATTGCCAGATCTGCATTAAACAGCTGTTATGCCTCTGCTTGAGATGAACACAATAGATGAGAGATGTCTGCTGGCTGTGGTCTGACATGAAATACATAATGCTTTTCTATGTATATTTTTCTGTTAGGCAGTAATTTACCTTTAGATGGTAACTCTATTCTTGGTGGCATTTTTTCCCCCTTTTTGTCCCAGCTGACTGCAAATATTGTTGAATACTTCCGATCCTCTTCTTATTCTCTCTTGCTCTTGTTCTTGTTCAGCCCAGGGAACAACAGAAAAACTAATGCTGTGTAATCTCACTTTCATTTAGGTTTGGCTAAGGAGGCACAAGGCTTATGGGGTCTCTTTCTTTCCTCTCCTGTTTACTTATGCCAAGCTTTTCTTTCCCTCCCTTAATGCCAAAACCCATTATACTACTTTTCTCTACTGTAACTACCAAAAGCTTGCCCCAGCAATGACTGTCATGGTCACAGAGCAGATTAACAGGGATAAATAGTTCAAGAGTGCTGGTTGTTTATCTGCCAAGGCAAATCAGCACTCTCATTCACACATTTTGAGGCAGGAAGATTGATTAAAAGCCCCACGTGGCCATCAGGCTGGAATGTGAGGTAAATGACTTTCAGGGTTCCCATCTGACAAGAGTCCTGAGAGAATATAAGACTTGGGAAGAAAACAAGCCCAAATAAAAACAAATCCAAAGAAAGGTCCCTTTGATCTGGTGGCTGTCTGACATCTGTAACACTTCTGTTTCTAGAAAATATGTGTGTCAATTTATAATCTCTGGTTTTCACTGGAGTTCAAGTGTATTTTGCATATATATTAAAAGCATAAATATATTTTATGTACAGAAAGAAAATTACTTTTCTTTAATGGTGTCTCCCTTCCTGAGCAGCAAATGTCACCCAGAATAGCTGTATTCACACATTGCTCTGAACTGGAAGAAATGTTTTTTGCCAACTTATTTGTCAGACTGCAGTGTTAGGATCAAGGCCTTCTGAGATTCCTAATATCAAGCTAGACTACATCTTGTACATATTTATAACAAGTCATGTAAATACCTGACTGCTCCTTCACTTATGGATTCAGTAACCGTTTTCTCTCTCTTTCTCTGTTTTTAGAAGCAGAAACAGAAATCCTATTGGTCCAGGAAAGTATGGATATGGAAAAGTGCCTTACATTTTACCTTTACAAACTGATACCGGTCAGCAGCCTCAGAAGCTGCGGAGGCAGCGACAGTCATCAAGGAACCACCTATTCCACCAGAGTCCAAGTCTCAAGAACTCCTACAGCCAGGCAGCTGCTCCTTCGCTGCAGCACGGGAATCTTTATCAAGAACCAAGTGAGCCTCAGGCAGGACACCAAGTCCTGGGGCCCTCAGTTTATCAGTCACCTTCGTTCCCTGTGTCTCAAAGTCTGTTCCACGGCAGTGACTCCAGCCCTCATGGCCCTGCCTCCCACCAGGCCCTGCAGGGGCAGTCCCAGCCCCAAAGGGCTGCAGCCATTGTGTGCATTGGTGCCTACAAGCAGTATAAACTCTGCAACACAAATGTAAGTCTGTTTTTCCTGGATTTCATGTGTTGGAAGCTATTAGTTTCACTAGTGTGCAAAATGTTCACCTAATCAACAAATTAAGTTCAATTTTTTTTCAAATTAATTTAATGAATTTTTTTGTGAACTTATGTTAGAATGTCTTGGGGAATACTGAAAGTAGATCCATGATATTATAGTTACCTAATACTGTACCTTGAAGGGTTTTAAGCAGTCACTTCATCTACCGATAAGTACAATTCTAATTTGATAGGAGAAGCTGGTCTTTTTGGTGCTCAAATGTGGGAACATGAGGAATTTGAGATAAGGATAGTAATTGAGAGAGGTAATGGGACAAACATGGGCTGAACAATGTCAGAGACTGCAATAATTGTGGAAAATCTTAGTTGTAATTGTGGTGAAGGGACAAGGGATGAATTTAGTGTAAACTTTCCACTTTCATTTGGTGTTGTGGTGTTATTTTGATTTTTGTGTGATGAATATGGATTTTAATGATAATTCTTAAGTATGTGGTTCACAGAGGTGAGGAGTGAAGTTTATTGGGTTTGTGTGGTCAGGTTTTGGTAGAGGAAAGGGGTGGGGGGACTGCAGGTGTGGCTTCCATGAGAAGCTGCCAGAAGCTTCCCCCACGTCCAACAGAGCCAACAGCCGTCGGCTCCAGGATGGACCCACTGCTGGCCAAGGCCAGGCCCATCAGAGATGGCAGTAACATCCCTGTGATAACATACCTCAGAAGGAAAAAAAGCTATTGTGCAGGTGTAATGTGGCCAGAGGGGAGCAGAGTGAGAATGTGTGAGAGGAACAGCCCTGCAGAGGCCAAGGTCAGTGGAGAGAAGGAGGGGCAGGAGGTGCTCCAGGCACTGGAGCTGAGATTCCCCTGCAGCCTATGGGGCAGCCCATGGTGTGGCAGCTGTGGCCTTGCAGCCCATGGAGGGCACTGGAGCGGGTGGATGCCTGGAGGTGCATGGAAGGAAAGGTGGATGGAAGGCCCTTGCTGGAGCAGGCTCCTGCCAAGGACCTGCAGGCTCGTGGAGAGAGAGGAGCTCACACTGGAGCCGGTTTGAGGGCAGGACTTGTGACCGTATGGGGGACCCACACTGGAGCAGGCTGTTGTTGAAGGACTGCACCCTGTGGGGACCCACGCTGGAGCAGTTAATGAGGAACTGTAGCCCATGGGAAGGACTCACATTGGAGAAGTTTGTGTAAAACTGTGTCCCATGAGAGGGACCCTATGCTGGAGCAGGGGAAGGACTCTTCTCCCTGAGCAGCAGCAGAAACAACCTGTGATGAACTGACCATAACCCCTCTTTTGTCCCCCTACGCCACTGAGGGGAAGAGGGGAGGGGTGGGGAGGGAGGTGTTTCTAGGATTTGTTTTACTTCTCATTGTCATGCTCTGATTTTGATTAGTAATAAATTTGGTTAATTTCCTCAAGTCAGGTCTGTTCTGCCCATGACAGTAATGGGTGAGTGATCTCTCCTGGTCCTTATCTCAACCCATTAACCCTTCGTTTTATCTTCTCTTTGCTGTCCAGTTGTGGAAGGAAGTGGTAGAGTGGCTCTTTAGTGGGTAACCACTTCTTCCTGTCACCCAGACAGGGTCAAACCACCACAGTCACTGACAAGCTTAATGTTTTTCCATGAAAGAAATTGAAAAATGGAGTTTGGATAACCATGTTATGAAGGCTGTCTACTTCTCAGTCCCATAAGATGAGGCTATCCTTTTGTGAGTGCTAGTTGTGTTCTGAAGAGCATTTAGAGCCACCCCCCAGTAGCCTGGATCACTTCGTGGTGCTCTGTGCATTCTGTGGCAGATGCTACTTTTACCAGCATTCAAGTTCTCCGTACTTTGATTTTAGCTTCCTAATTTATTGGAGTGAAAATCTGTTCTTTGTTAATTTTTAAGTAAAACTTAATCTGTTGTTACTTGGTTCAAAAATGTTTGGCTGGGTGTAGCTCCATGCTCCGGGGCAGTCTCCCATTGTATGTGGGAGGTGAGTGAGGTTTTGTTCTTTGTCCCCATTAGTGGTTTTCATCCTGCTGAAATTTCCAGTTTCTGCCTGTGCCCTTTTAGTATTTCCCAAAGTATGTCTTCCTAATACGTTTTTCTTATTTGTACTGCTGATCTAACTTAATGTTGCAAACATGAAGAAGCCTGTATTTGGATATTAGAAGCAGCATGTTCAGGAGAGGTCTGGATATGTTGACATGAGGCCATATTTTTTTGGATGGGTGAACATCTGATTCTTCTGCCTCCTAGAAATCCTGTTTTGTTTAGTGGAAGCTGTATAGTGGAGATGTAGCAAAGGAACACAGGATAACAAAAACAAAACCTAAACAAATCAGATGAGTTCCTTTTTGCTTCTTAGGGTAGCAGTTATCACTTTCGGTTTATTTATGAATAAAGTCAGTGACTGAGACTAGAGCAGTTGGTTGAGAAGACCTAATGTCAAGAAAGCTTTAGTGTATTTTTCTGGAATGGAAAACATGAAGGGCTAATTTGAGCCTCTGAGAATAGTCTCTGGGACAGATTGCTCTTTCGAAAAACACTTTCTGTTTTTTGAAGGAAATGGGAAATGACCTTAGTGCATGGGCATTAATTTGGAAAGTTTTCTGTGCTAAATTTGCTCACTGTGTCCAAGTGGTGCACAAATGTCCCAGTCTTTATTTCATCCCTCACACATCAGGGCACAAAGTTGGACAGTATTCTGCCTGACTTAATGTGACAAAATTGTTTCCAGGAAAGAGGTCTTTTCAGAGGGCAAGGGGTAAGAGATGAGGAAGTTAGAAATGAGGTGGAAGAAAGAAGCAATCTGAGATTGCCAGGGTATGGAGAAGGAAGGTTTGTAGAGGATGTTTGTTGAGAATGACAAGTGGGCTGGAGAGTAGAGGGCAGTGAGCTTGTGAAGTGGACAGTGGTCGGACGTGCAGGTCAGCATGGTGAGTGGTTTGGCCATTGGCAGATTGCTTTTGATAGAAGGGAACAAGAGTGAGATTATTTTCATGTTAATTTTAGATCTGTTGTTCAAACAGAAGAATTCAACAGACGAGGAGAAAACACAGATGAGCACACTGCTGCTGCCTCTTTGCCATTGTTGCTTGTATAAATGCAGTTATAAAGAAATCTTTGATTATAATACAGGAGACTTAATAGCAAAGAGAAATTGTAGCTGAAGCAGCTTCTCCTAGGCATAGAACCGTACATAGTGATATTCTTTATTTAGTAATGTTTCTGTTACCCTTGGAGAGGCTGTAATTGCTATTCAGGGTTATTTTTCTCCCTAGAATGTGGTAATTAATGTAATTATTAAAAAGAAGTTGCTAAGAACAGTTTTAGTATAAGGGCCAGGATGAGAGCAAAACAAGGCTGATAGTGTTTCACTTTGTTTGCTTGTTCTTCTTGATTAAATGCTTCTGCACGCGGGCTTTAATTTAATTTATCAGCAGCGACATGTACCAGTGGTCTTGCCAGCAAGCAGAGAACAGTATCTTTTTATTTCTTTTTTTTCTTCAGTTCTTTCTAGAGCATACCAAAACTGAAAATCTCATTTATTGGAAGTATTCTGTTAACCCTTATCCTGCTGTTTGGCCACTCCCTCTACAGTTTCTCCTAAGGGCAACTAATTAATAACAAATTAAGTTAATCTGCCTTGATCCATTAGGTAATTTCCTCATTATTGTGCATTTATTGTTTTTTTATTGATAGCTGAACTCATTTCACATGACTGACAGATTGATTCATTAAAGGTAAACTTGTGTGGTTTGGTTAGGGACAACCTCGGAAGTGCTTGTATTTGTTCAAGTGTTCCTGCAGATTGTTAAACCTATTTTCTTATTATGTAATTGGCTTCCCCTGTTCAGCACCTTGCAGACATGCTCACCTCAGAACACACAGCTGCCTGTCACCCTCTTTGACAGGAAACAGGCAGTAAGCATCTCTCCTTTTTGCACAAACAGCTCTGGCGGATCTAACTGAAACCATAAGCTACCTGCAGTACAATAGGATTCTTCCAGTGTAGTCTATTCCTTCAAAAATAGGGAAGTGATGAGTAAATCTCCCTTGTTTCCCCCTGCATTAAAGGAGAATGAATTATATGGATGTACGGCTGAAGTAGAATTTGAATTCAACCTTCTTTGCGTGGTTTGTCACCAGAACAAAGGAAGCAAGTCAAATAGAACATTTGTTTACTGAGCACTTTCTGTAATTAATTGTCTCGAGCATTGCCAAGTCACAGGCTCTTCGTGAGTGCCTGAATGTGTGAGAATATATTTGTAAATCAACTCCAGGCTGCAGGTCACTTGGGCAGTGTGCACAAGGAAGCTTTCAGGCTTCTGGATATTCCAGACTACTTAAGGTAGTTTCAGCATGAAGGGTGATGCTAAATGGATGTAAAATCTGAATTGTCTTTAGCTATGGCTTGAGGTATGTTTTTGACCAAATTTATATAGGACTTTGGAAAAGGCAAGGTAAAATGTATGAAAGAGTAACTCTTGAGGGCTCAGTAAAGTATTTATGGATAATATTTTGCTGAGCTTGGCCAATTTCATTCCCAGTTGCTAGCTTGCCCACTGGCTCGTGTGGATTACTGTCATGTCTCCAGTTACACTGTTGTTTTTCCTGGTATTTTATGTGATTGGTGTTTAGCAAGAAGTCAGTTGTGCTGTGGAGAAGTATCTAGGTAGGATCAGAAGACAATGATTACTTTTACTTTCTTGTCCTGACTCTTCAACTATGGCTGCTATTATTCTGGTAGCACAGCTATGGAAAATCCGGCTTTTGGTTCTGAGTAAGAGTCCTCTGCTTGGATCTGTGCTCCTGTGTGCGGAGCACTTGAGAATGGCTCCTGAGGAGGGAATGGGAAGTATCTGAAAAGGCAGTTTTGGAAGTGGAAAGACGTTTTACCGCTGAAGAGATGAGGTGAGGTAAAAGACTCAGGATCAATCCTCAGCTCTATCATGATGGGATAAATTAAAATATTTGATTTTCCAAAGAGTCTTATTGATGACACTGATACTAATTTTGACTTGTGTGAGTTAAAACTGTGCCATTGAAAGGCTTTTTTTGGATGCAGAACCCTAATTAAATAGAGTTACAATGTTCTGCAGGAATGTGTTGAGTCCATTAAACAGTGATGTGCTTTTCTGTCACCTAAGCACATAGGTAGGCATTGGCAGGGTCCCCTGGCACCTGGGATCTTGGGCCATCCACCAGCTCGCTGATGTTCTGCCCAAGCAGTTTTGAAAATTTTCCACTCTATAGAAACTAAAGCATTTCCAGCATTTCGAGTTTTAGCTAAGGTAGAAATGGAAATGTTTAATTTTGTATGGAACAGAAAATGTAATTCCCGGACAAGTCTTTCCAGAATTGATATGGAGTGCTGCAAGTGTGCACTCGTTAATGTAGTTGGGATGCTCACACATTGAGGTGAAGACTAACAAAAGACTCTGTATCTTTTAGGTGAACTTTTTTTTTAGACTGAAAAACCCCTTCTTGTTCCCAAGGAGTTACTGTGGGAAAAATCTCATTTTGAGATTTGTATAGAGTAGGTGTTTGACATAAGTGGCAAAGTGGGGTTAAGATGACATATCTTTTCCTGAGGAAATTTAAACTTGACTTTATGTGAGGAATTTTCCGTGCAAACACTGTGGGATTGTGTGTAGGTTTGGTAGTCTGACATTCCGTGGGTGTATAGGAAACTTACTGAAAGCTTGCATTACTTTAGGTTGTAGTGTCCTTTTCTTGACTGTTTTGCTATTTGCAGCAGAGTTGTGTAAATATTAATTCAGAATGATTTGTCACCAGTACAGGCTGAACTTAGCAGAGGCTGGCACAGAGATACTGCCCTTAAAGGGTCTTAGGTAGTTTGATTGGTTGCCACTTGTGTACAAAAGAGTCACATCTTTGATGGAGCTCTGGGACCATAATAGTTCCTTCTGTATCTCTGCACTGTGGCTTTATGACATCTCCTTCAACAACTGAGAATCCTGTGTTAGAAAGTATTTTGCATTAAGACATTCTTATTAGAACTGAAATAATTATGGGAAACTGTCTGCCTTAAATCATCAGGAAAAGTATGTTGGGGTAGCTTTAAAAGCTCTCTCAAAGAGTTTTATTCCTCAAGTGTGCTCTGTACTTGTGGCAGTAATGCAGAGTTAGCTGGTTTACACAGATGGATTATTAGTAGGTTAATTACTTACTAATGTAGTAAAATGTTCATAAGTCTGAAATCACACAGTTCAGAAAACCTTGATGTCTAGAGGCTCGCAGGTTTTAATTGAAAATTGAGTTGCTTACTTTGATCAATAAATCTAAGCTACTTTAAACTAATTAAACATCTAGGAGTCCTAGAGTCATGCCCTGTTATGACAAGAACTATAGAAGCACAGACCAAAAGGAAAGGTGCAGGTGAAAATTTGGTAATGTATATATGGCTATAGCCATGTCCTGTATTTTCCAGGTCAGGGAGAAGTGACCAGTGGCATCTGTAACATTCTTATGGATGAGATCTTTGACTTTATTCACAGGCAGTAAGATATAAATAAAATACAGTAGAGCCTAGGATAGAATAAACACCTTAAGTCAATAAAACAGAAATATTCCACTGGAAAACAAAGGTTTTAAGTATGTATCAGTGATAAAAAAATCTACTAAATGTGTTTGAGTTAGCCAGTTCATATATATTCAGTGTCATTGATATGTTTGGGGTTTAGCTTGAATGCTCTGGGAGCTGAATTTTCCAGAGACTCTGTCAACTTCCCAATATATATTTTCTTGATTTTTAATGTACAAGAGTTCATCAAAAGGTATAGTTAACAGTAATACTTCAGTATGTTATGGTACTGCAGGAAGCATTGAGCTGCCTTTTTCTTCTGTGATGTTTATATTGAAGTTCTGAGCCTGTTGCATGAGTTGCATGATGTAGCTGGAGAAGTCTGCCTCAAGTGGAGTGAATTTGTGTCTAAGAATAGCTGAAGATTCGGACCTTCATTTTTGTGTAATAGCAGCGTGACATAAAAATGTTAATAATTCATCCAAGTGCCTCAAAATCAGAATACAAATTGATTGGCTAAAGCTTTTGTTTCCTAACTTCTTGGTGAACTTTGAATGTGAGGTTTCATGTAGCAGTTGGAATTGTCTGAGAAGTTACCTTGCTAATTCTTGGGGTAAATGGAATACATGTGTCTTGGAGGAGAGGAAAGAGGAAAAAGGTCCACAGTTATTCCATCACTTCATCAGTTATGAATAGCAGTATTAGCACTTAAGATCCTGTGGAGTGATTTGGAAACTTCATTGGGATGCTTGCTGAAGCGGAGCAGGGGTTTTTGTTCTGCAGTAGAACAGGACTCGGTGATTTAGGTTGCCTGGTTATCATTCAGATATAACTTCTGTTCCAAGTTTTAAGGAGGAAGCTCATCAGTGAAAATTGGGACTTCAGAGTTGCAACCAGATGGTTGTGTTCCTGATATTTGTAGTTTTGTTTAATAGTGTATTGTAAATTTGAGTAGTTGTCATTTATCAATATGGACAAGTGTTGTGGGAGAGATTTTAAGGCATTCCAGCTTTGTTTCTTCTTGTCAGTTCATATTGACAAAAGTGTTTGTCTGAAATTCCGGTGTGGAATTTTTCAACACTCCCATAATTTGAACAAGAAATGTGCTTTTTATTCATATCTTAGTTTAATTGTATCCAGGTTTTCAAAGCAGAGGAGGTTGCAGATGTCATGGTTAATTTACAAATAACTTTTTAATGCTGTTTTTATGAATATTTTTTAACTATTGCATTAATTACAGGTATAAAAAACACCATCTGTCAGATGTCAGTGTCTGCTTTGCTACATGAAAGGAGTAGTTTTTTCCTGGTCTTTTTTAGGAGATTAGTTCAGTTATTGCTGATATCAGTGCATAATTTTAAGACATTTTCAAGCCAGATAGCAGGAAAAGAACATAAATTACATGATTAGAGGAACTTGCACTGAAACTACTACCAATACAATCCCAGTCCTCTCTTGTACTGACCGAGGTGAGTAGAGGAAAAAGGAAGTGCAGGAGAAGCTGCCAGAGTTAAGCTGTGGATGCTGAAGAAGTTGTCTGATAGCAGTGCTGTCGAGTTTTTAGTTTTATGGGGTTGGGGGGGGGGGGGTTGTTTTTGGTCTTGTTGTTTTGGTTTGGTTTTTTAATTTTAGAATTTTAAAGCAGGGCTTGAAAACAGCAAATTGCCAAAACTTGTGTAGAAAGTTAGGAAACATAAATGTCAAAGTGTGTCTAGCAAGCACGTGTTACCCAGAGCAGGTAAACAAACCTTTTGCACACAATACATTGAGAGCTAACTGCCTACAGAACAATGCAAACCCCAGAAATAATTGAAACTGTGGTGAGATTAAGAAAAACCAACAAAACCCAAACCAGTCTGTGTGCTCTGTCTCATCTTTTCTTGTACTTCATCTACTTCATCAGCTGTACTGTCTGTCTGGAAGTAACACCTCTGTGGGCAGCGTACTGCGCATGCAGAGACATACAAGTGTAATTAATGAAACAGAGTTTCTTTCCAGTGATAAGTTGGTAAGGCTGTTCAACTTCAAACCCTTGACTTACTTTTGTGGAAAAACTAATGCTGTGTTTTTTCTGTCTGAAGCCGGGGAAACATCCCCTGCCTTGTTCTGCAAACCAGCTTTGCCTTCTGCTGCAGCATTCAGTGACTTGTTAGCCAGCCCATGTATTGCTTTTCCTGAATTTCTCTTTGCATCTTCATTTGTTAAAGATAGCGAGGAATACTGATTGTCTTGATGGCTGTTTTGGGACCTCAGTTTGGGTCACTTTCTGATGATGGTTTTTTTGGATGATGTGAGGTTTTCATTTGAGCAGCAAAATGCCATTAAAAGGACAAAGTTAAACTTGTAGAGGTTTAGAGCTTTCAGAACTGGAGTTTTGTCAGCAATCCTCTGGTAACTCTCATGTTAAGAAAACTATTTAATTATCTGATAATATACTATTTTACCCCAGGGTTCCTGCATAGATCAAGAGCTTAGTCGTGAGTGATACACTACTCAATGTTATTCTCTTTTTATTCAGCTTTTGGCTCCCTGCCTTAAAAATGCTCCTTGTAGAAGATGAGGAAAAAAGGCTTCTCTAAGGGCTAGTTGTTGATGCTATTACTATTATTGCTATAATATGCTATTATTATTTAAAGCAGTGTTTGCTTTAAAATTCACAAAGCTGCTGTGTGATGGCAAGACCTAATGCATTGTAAGAAATGGAGCTGGGATGTGGAAGAATGAGGTTTAAGAGAAATGTTCCATAATTAGTGCTGCTTGTTAAGTAGTTTGAATTGAATTTTTTTTCCCCATGTTCAGTACCATATTTATCACTTGTCAATAGTCAAAGCAAAATTTACAAAACTGTAATTATGCTTTGACAGCTCATCTGCAAATCAAGTTCAGAGGTTTTCGGTCAGACTCCCAAAACAGAAAGTACATAGTTCACAAACTGAGAAAGGATTTGCACCATAGATGACCTTTTATTCCCTCAAAACTGGTAGAGTAGCTATTCCAGAAATGGCAGACTGTCCTTCATGTTCCATATTCTATATGTCCATTTTATACCTACTAGGTTTTACAGTGAATGAGATAGAAATTATGTGAATAACCCTTCTAGCTAAACATTCCCCAGAGTAAGTCCATTCTGCACACTGAGTGAGTCATAGATCACATGGGAAAAATGGTATGCAATTATGGAATTGAGAGTGGACCTCACAGGCAGAAAGAGCCAAAGGATACAGTAATTGCATGGACAGTCTCTTCTAACTTGAGATCAGACATTCTTTTAAGGCTCTGTGACTTACTTTATAGTGTTTAAACAAACAAAAAAAGCCTTGAAAAGCAGAATGCCATCATGTGATACATCAGTATTCTCAGAACTCATCAGATCATTGCAGTTGAGCCACTGGCAGAGGGAGTTTGCCCTCTGTGAGTACCACGGGGTAGTGAAAGTGCTTTGCTGTGGTGTTCTTAGGTCTTTCTCACCACAAATGTTTCTGCCCTTTCTCCACAGACAGCCCAAACCTGCTCCTTCCCACTGGCAGGAGCTGTCCCACTGTATGTTCTCCTCAGTCACACTTCTCACTTTCTTACTACCTTGTCTCATATTTTTCATCTTTTCTCCCCATCTCTTCTGCCTCCAGTCTCTCCTTTTTCTTAGTTCCCTGCTGCTTTCCAGTTTCATGCAGTTTCACTTTCTTCTGCTCAGTACCTTCTTCAGCTGACTTGCTCATCCAGCCTCATCTCTTGAATCCCAGTCCCAAGATTTATCTGTTTTTCCAAAGTATTCCATGCATTTTAGGTACAGGCTCAAGTGGTTATTAAGAGCAGAAGAGAGATGTGTTGTTTTAATTTTCCGTCCTTGCCCTAATACAGACCTCAGGAGCACTTTCCAATAATTGCTGGAAAGCTTCTCAGCCTCTTTGAGCCCCAGGTATGGAACATACTTGTAAACAGATTGTTCATCTAGTTTAGCTGGAAAACTTTAACAAGTTTTGACTGAAAATGTACACAGTACATTATCAGCATTTTTTTCAAAATTCTTGTGGCCTGACTATATTTGAGTGGATTTCCATAGAAAAAGCAGAGGATGCATTCTTGACAAAAAACCCGCTTTCCTGGCTGACGTAATTTCACTCATTAAAATAGAATGGTCACTTAGATTTGGAAAAAACCCCCAGAATATTGGCAGCATGGGAAAAAAATAAAACACTTTTCCCTTTTGTTTTCCTTCGGGCTCAATCTGGGGTGAAATGCTTCAGTCAAAAAAAATGAGAGTAAAACAGACACCAGGAGTGGAAAGTTTTAGTCCGAGCGGTTAAAGCTGGAGAAACTCATCAGTAAATGGACAGTGCTACCAGCTGCAGCTATATTAAACCATTCTAAAATAAGACAAATGTGTCTGCCAGTTGGTTTAAGGTGCCTTTTTTTTTTCTTTGAAGTGTATGACGTAGGAGGAAAGAATATACCACAGAAGGAGTATATATGTGTTGTATCAGAAACTCATTTTTTATTTAAACAAGAACTCTAAAATCTGAATAATGCTGCAATTTCTGTTACACTGGGTTCCTGCAAACTCAAAGTTACTTTTAAGTTGCATTTACTTTGCTCTAAAGATGTTCACTTTTTGAAGAAAACAGATTGCATCACATTGTAGATTTTTTTTTTTTTAACAAAACCGAACAAAATAAAAATTCCCCCTGGCTGTAGTAACAGCTGTACATTTGTCTGTGTGTTTCTCTCTCATGTAGCACTGCACTGACATTTCTGTTGCCTGGTTGTTAGTTAGACTAGAGCTCGTTCTCTAATAATGTTGTGATTACTGCTGCAATATGAGTTTTTAATTAAAAAGTTGATTATCATGGTCATACCAATCAGAAACTTCCTTAAA
Organism: Falcunculus frontatus; assembly: GCA_013398115.1. Lineage (NCBI taxonomy): Eukaryota > Metazoa > Chordata > Aves > Passeriformes > Falcunculus > Falcunculus frontatus. Next base: position 86,028 of record VZRV01001204.1, on the reverse strand, counting down.
CTTCCAGTCCTCCTGCCAGAACCACTCAGGTGGTGCCTCCTCCCACACAAAGGCCAGTCATTTAAATGGAATGCATGCAATTGAGTTTCCATTGAAATCGATTAGGATTTCATAGAGAAAACTGCTGGAGGGTTACTCCTGCCCACTGCTGAAGGTGGTAGAATGAAGGAGTCACATACAAACTGCACCCCAGAAGGAACAGGCAGCTCCAAAAACAATGCTTTTCAAAAATGTAATAAAATACTGCTGGAAACCCTAGATTAGATGTTTTATCACAGTGGCATAATTTTCTACAAACTCTGAGGTCTAGATATATCAACTTTGATGAAAGTCTATAGACTTTACTAAAGATGGATCAAGCGTGAGTTTGTCTCAGGGTCTTTCATGGCTGATATTGATGGTGCCCTTCAGAGAGGGTTTTGGAGTGGCTGATCCTTCTAGTATAAAGAAGGCTACTGCTAGTATATTAAAACAACTGTTCTTAGTACATAAACCTCCCATTTTCTGAGAAGTGCTAATAAAATGCTCTATTTTGCAGATCTATTTGAACAATGTAGACAGATGGGACAGTGAAAGATGATGAAGCTGAAATCTTCCACGTTTAGGCATTCTTCAGACTTTTGACCAGATTGTGTGAAATGGGAATAGCTTTTCTTTGATTTCCCGTTAAATGAGGCACTAGCATGCAATTTAAGCACCTTGAGCACTATGGAGTGTTTCTATAAATCGGTATTTGAATGGAGGGATTCTTGTATCTGCACGATTTTTTAATGCAGCATATTTATATAGAAAAGTGATAGCACTGCTGAGACTGGAAACAGCAGCTGTACAAAGCAGTTATGATTTCTGCTGCAAATGGGAAGCTTTTTGATGCTTGCTTGGGATCATGGAAAGAATATTCTGTGTAAACCCCAGTCTTGTTACTGAAGTAGCTCTCTGCTCAAGGGCCTGGGTAACTTAAAGAAATTTGGGACAGTAAAATAGTAACTACATTAAAAAAAACCCCCAGCTTTAAAAAGACCAGTCATCTGGTCTTTTGCTGGATCAAAAAAGACTAGCAACAGTCTTCAGTCTGCAGGTGTGAATTGACATAGCCCTGACTTTCAGGACACACTTGTGTATGACTTTACACCAGATAATACTCTGTTCCAGCATGGTCTGTTTTCAGTATTTGTCTTCCATTTTCTAATTGCTCGACTTCCATCTTCTAGAAACCAATTATTGTTTCTCAGAATTTGTTGGTTGGTTGCTTAGTTTTTTTTGGAATAGTATTTGTAAAATTTTAGCATTAAACAGAAAAGAAGTGTTTTCTGGACACATTTTTGGTATTGCTGAGGAAATGTACTGTTAATTTTCCTATTACAGCTCCTTGATTAGCCCCTCCTAAGCTAGTAGTTCCAAACATTTCCAGTCACACACATTAGATCATTGTAGATGCTTTGTGTGGGATGGATGAGTGACTAACATTTTATTTAAAACCAAAGCTGGACTTGAATCTTTTACAAGTTGTTGTAAATCTGAAATAAAAGAAGTTATTTCAGTTTAATCAGATGGATCTGTCAGTGAGAATTTAAAAAGAAAAAAGGCACAAACCTGTGAAGTTAAACAGAAATACTTCTTTTTCCATCTGTTGGTTGAGCTTTCTTCCCCATTATTAGACAGACTGCATTTTCAGATGTAAAGTGCTACAGAATGGAAAAAAACTGTAAAGCAGTAATAGATGCACTTGCCACATTATGCATTGATGCCTTATGTGTCTGATTGCAGTTAATAAAGATCAGGTTTGGGTAACACTTCAAAGACTTTTCTAGTTAAGTTCAGAGAACCTTCTTGGTGCAAAGCTGAAATCGCTAATGGAAAGAAGGGTTCTCAAGTTCCAGGCTGAGAGAGGGCAGCAGTTCCCTGACCCATGGCAGTGGCAGCTAGCAGGTGGCTTGGGGAAGGCAGGCACCCCGTGTGTAGGCACACTCTGCTATGGCCCATCTTCCTTGTTCCAAATACAAGCTCATTGCTGCCTGGATGGGATTTGGGTAGAAATACAAGGATTTTGTATAGTGCATACATCTAAGGTCTTTACCATCTGTGACAGGCAGCCCCTTGAAAGGAGTGAGGGGAAAGAGAAAGGCTGCAATCCCCTGCAGCTGCCATAGACTCTGCATCCCCTGGAATCTGTGGTTAGTAAAGCACATTAGAGTGTACAGTGATTGTCATTTCTCTGCTTGTCTCCACTGCAGCAGACACAGAGGTGTAAATTCATGGCTTGAGGCAGTGCGGAGTCCGCCAATACAGGTGCTCCTTCCTCGTAAACTTGTGCAGATACCACTGAGTTCCCAGATGGAAATTCTCATTGCATGTTAGGCCAGACATTTACAGTGGACTGTCTGTGGCTGTGCACTGTAACCAGAGCTGGCTAGCACTATTTTTACTGCAGAGCTGTTCTTCACATGCATTTTAAAGTTTCTTGCACATTTAGGTTTTTCAGGAGCATCAGTTCCATTTGAATTATGTCTGGTATTTTCTGTGCCACAGATACCTAGATATATTTGATATTCCTTTTTTTTTTTGTTTTTTCATTTGGCAGACAGTTGTCTTTATGTTTTCTTACTGTTTAAAAAAATTAGAACTATTGGGGGAATAAGAGAGTCCCTGGGATTTTAAAAGGATCAGTTGTTCTCTTTCAGTGTGTGTTCAGCTGGACAAAACTAGGTTGCCTTGATCTGAGGTAGTACCTATGGAGCAAGCATGGTCCTTGGCTATGGAAAGAGAAACAGCTGAGCTGGAGAATTAACATTTGAAGGACCCCACATTCCACTTTCATACATGCACTTGGAACTTCTGTAGGTTTCAGAAGAAACAAGACACCAGCAGTTCAGAGTGGAAGTTCAAAGTTCATTGCAGATGTGATGGATTGTTGTGTAAAGAACTGGAATTTATAGACTATGGGTATTAAAGGACACAATACATTTACACTCTGCAAAGGAAAGAACAATCTTCAGATTACTGTTTCAGAAACAAGTATTTAAATTATTTTTCTTTGGAGATGTGTTTATCCTTTGGGATGCCAAAGGATTAATATGATTATATAGAACCACTACAGAAATGAAAACTAAAGCACAACTAGATTATTTGGACTTAGTTGAACATGTAGTATTTCACACACAGAAAATATTAATTATGAATTATGTCTGAACCTGGAGAATGAAGAGGAGATATGGGGCCTTGGAAAAAGCATTTGCCAGTTACTGTAGGTCATAAGAATGAAACATTGCCAAAAATCTTAGTCAATGTTTTAATTGCCTGTAGAGGTGGTTTCAGGACCAAAATGGCCCATTTACACATTTCCAGAAGTGTGTTATCTCAGCGCAGCTTTGACACAGCTTTGCTAATGGCAGGTGTGAACCCACATCTGCTGGCAGACTGATGATTTTCTGGTGTTTTGCCGACGCTTCTTTAATTAAACCAAGTGTCAAAGATTTGTTAAAAAGTGTGCTTTTCAAATGTTTCCCAAAAACTAAAAAGCTAGTAGGGTGGTTTCTTTGTTTTACAGTCTTAGCTGTACTAGCAGCTCACTTTAAGAAAACTCTGATGCTACATGACAAAGAAAATACTGTGTGTTGCTGTTCCTCAGACTCCTTTCACACCTGCATATTTTGGAGGAAACCGAGGCATAAATACAGCTACTGTTTCAAAAGTATAAAGTTTGTATCAACAGCAGGCACAGTCCATTTCAAGAAGTTTGGCCTGAGGTCCCACAACACGAAGGGATACTTCTAAAATGTTTTGTCTTAAGTGCTGCCTCCCTCATCACTGCAGTGCTGTGCTGCCGCTGGTAATTTATTCCCGTTCTGAAAGCACAAGAAGAAAAGCTGGCCGAGGTGTCGTCCTTGAAACAGCCCCATGGAAATGCAGCAGGGGCAGCTCTGAAACGCCTTACCCAGTGTGAAAATGTCCAGCACTTTGAGGGGACTTTGCTGAATGCAGACCCACGTGCTAAATTTACTTTATTGCTTTGTCCGAGCAGCATATTTTAAGTAGGAGAAACATTATCTAAAAACATACAAAATTATGCATTCTAGGTGCTGTATCTAATTTTACAGCGCACAACTGAAAGAACAGTAATTTAATAACCCTCTCCCAGCAGAAAGTATATATTTCTAGGTAATTTATGTCTGCCTCTAGACAAAGGAATCTGAGATTTATCTTAGTAGATGCAAAGTGTATTTTTTGCTGCTTTGGCCTACATAGATATGGTTTAAAAAGGAGATTTTATTTCTTTTTTTTCAAACATCCAAAGAGACCATCCTGTTTTCTGTATCCAAACCTCTATGAAAAACTTCAGATAACTCCCTCAGTAATCGCAAGACAAAGTTTTTGAGGAAAAAAACGAAATTCCAGATCTGGCATTAACAAAACACTGAATGAAAGTCAACATTTTGTTTACCAAAAAATTGTTTTCAAGTCCTTCCCAGACAGCATGATTTTAATGCCCTCATGTCAGTGAGGGGAAACGAGGGAGAATCAAATGGTAAGTTAAATATTTTAGCAAAGTTCATTCCGAAAGTCTCTGGGAAATTTTGGAAAGAGATCTGGGCTGTTTAAATCCTAGTACTCTGGCTTAGCCAGAGGAACATTCTTCACCTGCAGACATGCCAAGGTGCCTGCTTTTTCCAACACATTGCCCTTGGCTTGCCCGGGGCCGGGCAGGGGATCGGTACTGGGCAGAGCCGGGGGATGCTGCAGCCCAAGGGCTGTGTCCTCAGCCACCTCCCAGCTCTCCTGTGCGTGGGCTGGGAAGCAAATGGTGAACTCTGGAAGGGACAACTGTTAGACATTGTAAGTAGGAGCTGTCTTTGGGCTTGCCATCTCACCACAGATGCTTGTTGCTGTATTTTAGTTTTATAGTCAAGCTATATATGACAGAAATAGTAATTAAATTGAAGTGTAAAAACAGCTTGTACTCTTGGGGAGTAAATAAAAAATGAGGATCTACAGGAACCCCTGTACTGAAGCTTCACTTTTGATTGTACAGGGTCATACTTTTTTATTTTAGTGATTTTCTGCCTACAAAAGTGCTAAAAAGCCATAGAGGCCAAGAGAAAGTGCCTGGCACTCTTAGGTCTTCTGAGAAACGCTCAAGGATTTCATTTTCAGGGGGGCTGAGCTGTAGGCAGCATAAAACTGTCATTTTGTTCAGCTGTGCATTAACAATTTAGGTGGGGTTAGTAAATGGTGCATAGATGTTAACTAGTATACATGTAGGGTACAATATAACTCTTAAGCCTTGGTGATTCATGAACTGTAGTAACTTTGCCTCCTTGTACTTCGTAGTTAACTCAAAGAATATTTTAGAAGACATTTAAAAACAGACATTAATATGATCTGTATAAAGAACAAGGCAAAGTGTTTTTGCAGACCAAGTTGCTCAAATTTTTACTCAGAATTTTATATTGTAATTAAACCTCGATGAGTGAAATGAAGGAAGAGCAACCGAGTTGGGACTTCTAAAGTAGCAGGGATGTTCTGAGTCAGCCTGTTCTTCTGATTTTTGCTTGATCCACAGAGAGTTTAGTGCATTTGCCAGTCCTTTGTCCTCCTTTAAAGCACTGAGGTCTCTGTCTTGTGGGCAATTGTCAGTAAGTTTAAAAACAGAATATGAAAAGGACCTTAGAAGGGGTGGGTGTCACTATTTGTTGGCAACAGCAGTGAATATTTTGATATTTTTACTCATACATTGCCTGCAGTTGGTATGAGCGGGGTGTACAGGAAATGGTTTATGAGCCAGAAATACTGGTACACGAGAGCATGAGCTCAAGGGTCAGAAAAGGAAAAACAAGAAACAACTAAACTTCACAATAGGCTGGTAGAGAATGTGTGCCAAAACAAAAGGGAAAAGTGTTCCAGAAAGAAAGCCTTCAGGCTGACTTCTTGGCTGGTGCAAACTGATGTTTGTTCTGCTGTAATTTAGTGTAGTGACCTTAATTTATGCCAGCTCAGGTTCTGTCCCTTCACCTTTAGGAAATGTGTAATAATTGGTTTCCATGAAAAATATGTTTCCTTGCCTTGGTTGGTGGTTGTGGCTGAATAACTGTTCTGCATTGCTGTGCCACACACAGAAGGATCTGTGCCTCAGTTGTGGGAATATAGCTTTGCTTTCTGCATTTTGGTCCCACCCTTCCAATGTGGTGGCTCATGGTCCTGTTTTCAGGGAATGCTTTTTGTTTTTTTTTTTATTAGAGTGTTTGTTGAGGAAAGCAGTATTTGCATGTACTCGGAGATCTCAGAAGGGTGGGCGAACGAAGCACAGATGGCTGCTTGGCCAGAAACAGTGTTTATTCTAGAAGATTTGTTACCATGATTCTAATAGAAGATAAAGTAGACCATGAACCTTCCCCCGGGCATGTCTTTGGTGCAGTTTATAGCCCACTTGAAAACTCTCGACTTTGACGTCTCTTTGATCCAGTTACAAGCATCTTCTTACAGAGATGGTGGGTCCAAAGCAAGAACTCCTCTGGGACCTCTGAAGTGCCTGGCTTCTCCTGCAAAGACAACCAGTCTTTCCTACTATACAGACATAAGAGAACTGACTTGCAGTTGCAGCAAGAGTTGTTCTTAGTGATTCTCTTCTGTTCCCTTAGAAAACACTGTTATTTAGCTGTGCTGTTTTCGTGTAGTGTTATCTCTGTCTTTCCCTTGAAATCTCTGTCATGTAGAAAAAATATTCTGCTGTTCTGGTCGAGTACTTCATGTGATTTCTACTGTTCTTGAATAGTGTTTTTAGTAGTCATTTTTATTATCTAAAGGCTATGCAAAAAATGCATCTGTGCCCAAAGCTTGCCTGTTTTCTCCAAGCATAGAAATTGTTTTAAGTAACCCCCTGCATTTGGTAGAAGTCTTTCTCACCCTTGTATGCGCCCACACACAGAGTAATCTTCTGCTGTAACTGCAGTAATGTGAGGATTCAGGCTGAACAAAGTCATTCAATATTTAACTATGTAACTTGTATTTGCTTTTGCAATCTACTTCACATGCAAACAAGGCTGGTCTGCCAAAGGTGTGCACTGCAGGTGACCTAAGGAAGGATGCTCCTTCCACCTATAAAACCTGCCCTCCCTCAGTACCTGTGTGTGCATACATGTGCTTGTATAGAAGCAGCTCTTCTAACTCCTCAGTTGCAAGAGCTCAGGATCTGAAGGCATGAGTTAAAATGCAAAATCATGCAGTGACTGTAATAGCAGCATGTAGAAATACAAAAGGCAAAGTGGAAATATGGTATGGAAGCATAGGATGAGAATGAGAAGCTGCTGTGGTCAGCTTCTAATGAGTTATGAAAGCGTGTATGTTAAGTGTTTCAACTCTGTTGAATCTGAGCCCAAAAAGTTAATGATGAAAAATGTGAAGCTGTTGTGGAAAGGAAGTAATTCTAATATTGAATTTATCTTGAAGTTTTGTGTGTTGCTGAGGAAAACGACAGCTCAATAAAAGCTTTACTTTTTTTTTAATAGAACTGTTGATCCATTAACTTCACAAATTAATTTTCTTCAACAGGCACTTTTGATACTGTTACTTAAAAGCACAGTTTGTTACCTGTTTTAAAGAGGTCTCCTGATGTTTGTATCATTCATCTGGATTAGAATTTTGCAATGCCTTTACTAACCTTCTACTGTTAATTAATAGGAAGGCAGTAATAACTTTGTTGTTGATTATAATGTGACTTTTTTTTTTATCTAAACAGATGTGTCCTGAAAGCAGCAGAAATATTAGAGAGGTACAATGTGCATCATACAATAACAAGCCATTTATGGGTCGATTTTATGAATGGGAACCTTTTGCAGAAGGTAAGGGAAAACAACTTGGTTTTGCATTATTACACAGATTGTGTTTTGGAAAGGCAGATGTGATTTTTACTCAGTGGAAGCCATTGGCAGCTTTGATCCACAGCTGATGTTACCTATTTTTACAGCTGAACATGAGTCAGTGCAGATGAAGGTAGGTTCATATCTGACACCCAGTGAGATCTAATAATGTAACGTAGCCATGTCTCAGTCCTCGTCTTACCTGTTGTGGGCATAGTGAAGACAGGCAGAGCTGGACCTCTTTATCTCCAGTTATGAACATTCAGTGTATACTGTGCTTTTAGTTAAAGCTGTGTTTGACTTTGCGAAGTTGCCCAAAAGGAGGTTTCAGAGCTGTACAACTCTGGCACTTTGTACCATGCATTTAGGCAGAACAAGGAGCCAGGCAGCTCAGCAAGCACATGGCTGAAGGTGTATTCTGCAGACAGCACGACTTCTATGAGGTGGTCCTGAACACCTATGATGGATTGGCTTTGATGCAGCCGTTTTCAAGCTCCAATTGACAAGACCCAGCCAATGCTGAGCCAGCTCAGCCCACCTCCCTCTCCTTGCTTCCTACACAGCAGCTTTGACTCACTCTGTCTTTTGCTAGGAAACATGAATCAGGGGATCTAGAACATGCCACGATCATTTCTTTTTCCCTCCCCCGCATAGCACAGCTTGCTCCTAATGTTTATACTGGATCAATAAGGGCAGTTAAACTGTAATTTACAGCACTATCTTGATGGTGAGTTAAGTATGATTATTGTTATTTAAAAAAAATACGCATATTTTTATTTCTCTCTTGTTCAGATTGGTGCAGCTGCATTTCTAACCTATTTTATCTGCTTCTGCTCCAACATAAACTTTTGTCTTTATTAAAAAAGTCATATTAGAAGGACTAGAAACCCTGTGAATTTAGAGTATTTAATGAAAAAAAACCTACTTTGTGTGGGAGAACCAGTAACACGTGATGACTTTAAGGGCAGGATTTGAGAAGAAGGATCCAGTTGTGGCAGAGGGAAAACATCACAGTGACATAACAACCATAAAACCTGTAAGGAAGTTTAACTCTACAGAAATAATAAATGTTTTAATCATACCGATAATTGAACTCTTTAATTTGAAATCTTAAGTTCAGTTAACTTTCATTTTTAATTGTTATGAAAAATTCATAACCTTTTGATGGCTGGATGAAAAGAATCTATTGAAAGGGGAAAACCTATTGGTTGAAAAGGGTAAGTCTGTGGGGAGATGGCCACATCTGTAGTGAAGAATGGTTGCATTTGTTGAAAGGAGGGAGACAGCTGCAGATTTTTTGTCAGAAGTTTTCTTTAAGGTTCAAGAAAATATATGATGGAATAAAGTCCTCTCCAGGAGAACCTGTGTCTGATACTTTATCTTCGGGAGGATACCTGGATAGTCTTGTGCACCCAAAATACATCATCAAATGCAGTATATTCAAATGTACAACTGCAAAAAATTCTGGTCAGCTTCAGACCCTCTTACTTTGAGTTCTGTTAGAAAATTTCAGCCAGGTATGTGTAATAAACAGCCTTTTAAGCAGCAGCCCCACCCTGGGTTTCTGTTGCAGCTGGTGGAGTTACACCTGTGCAGGCACAGGCACTGTGAGCTCTGCTCTCTGCAAGGTCCTGCAGGGATGTTGGGCTTTCCTGGCCCAGTCGCTCTCCAGAATGGTGACTGGTCAGGGCTGCCCCCCAACTGGGTAAAACTTGAAAGAGCTAAAAATGTATTCTTTGGGGACTTGGCTTTTTTCTTCCTTCTAAGTGAAGGAAATTACAAGGAGAAAAGAACTGCGAAGTTTGAGCAATTTCATTTTCTTAGAGAAAAACCAGTTTTTTGCAAATCAGAGCTTGGTCCACTGAAAGTCAGACATGATTTACCCCTAACAGATATTGAGGCTCTGCCCCCTTCCCTCAAAGTAAAGAAAATGCTCCATTTTCATGGAAATAATTCTGTTACTTTTTTGTTTGTTTTGTTATTTTACAGAAAACTTTAATGGGAAGTTTTCTAAAATGCATACTTGACCAAGCATTCCCTCCGAATGATGTTTTTGTTTGCTTTTTCTTGTAAATCAGCTCTAGTTTCAGAGCTCCCCTTTCAGGTGACTGCACTTGTTTGCAGGGCAGGACATTTATTTCCCAGGAATCCTGGCTGTTTCCAATGTGTGTGTGATTTTACATGTGCAGCTGTGGCTTGTGTTAGGGCTGACTGGATGTTGGCTCCAGAGGCAGTAGTAGGAGTGGGGACGTGGCTTCAAGGATCATCACAGTGGTGTCTGTACACGTGATTTAGTTCCACTTGGTAGAGTCAAGATGTCTTTGGCTTAAAATGCTGGATGAAGGCAGCCGAGTTTCTAGGAACAGAGCCACGCTCAGATCTCGGGAGCTGTTTAAATAGCTTATTGCTGGCAGCCAGGGGCTGGAGGCCTGAGGGCTGTGCGGAGCACACGGAGAGGCCCCGTTCCCGCTGGATGCTCCGGGGGCTGGCGCGAGGGCAGCGCCTTCACCTGCTCCAGGCCCGCAGCTCGGCCGGCACAGGCGGCTCTGGCAGCCTGCAGATCTCTGCGAGGCCTGGCAGCCTTTCTTTGCTTCCTTCTGATTGCCAGGCCTGGCTTGCTCCTGTGACTTCTCATTGTTCTTCTGTTTGACTGCTGAGAGACAGGACTTGTACAGAGCATGAAACACCACATTGCTCCTGGGAGCAGGGTTGGAGTCAGGCTGAGTTTCAACTGAGATGAAAATTCCTATAGCTGAAAGCAGGGTGTGTCAAATGGCGCTGATGTCACTGCTGCATTTTCTGTGAGGGGAAGAATGTGTCTCCACTGTCCCCCAGTATCGCTGCTGCCAAACCTAACTACTGATGGGCACCATAAAGAGGGATTTAAAATCAGCTGGGGCAAAAGAAGCTGATGGGGCCAGGAATCAGCAGGTGTCAGGTATCAGCAGCCAGCCTTGGGACAGGCCAGGAGGCAGTTTCAGCTGGTTTCTCTTTACTTGAAATGTATCAGAATTAAGCATTGAATGAAAGGAAGGATATTGGTCAGCATGGTTTTTCATGCTGAACTTCAATGGTACTCTTTTCTCTAAAATGACACTTAACGTCAATACTCCACCCTGAAGCCTGTGTTGTGTTCAGAGGTGAACTCACTGTACAGGTAAATCTGTACATGCTGTAAAATCGTTTATCAGTTCACTTTTGTGTTAAAATACCATCTAGTAACCTGACTTCTAGCTAGAGTTGTCTGCCTGCTACAGCTGGGATGAATATAAGCTCTGAAGAAGATGAAATTTATAGCTTCCACAAGTGTCTAGTAAATACTGCAACTTCTATACTTTGTGTCAGACAAGAGGCATTTGAGATTTAGTCTGAATCAGTTTGGGTATTAAGATGGAGACTGAAGAATAATGCAGGGCTGCTACATTTATTGATTTGGGGGGTTTTTTTGCTGGATTTTTAACAAAAGTGTTCACTCGTTTTGAATGACAAAATAGCTTCTTCTAACAGATCAAAAGGTAGTGGCCCAACTTAAGATGTTAAGTTGCTAAGAAGCTTCTCCAGTCTGCTGGCAATTGATGACACTGAAGACACTGAATGAGGTCTGATTAATGTGACTTAAGTAATTATAAAATGGAAGAAAAGCCTAATTGATCTTTTAAAAGTCTTGGTTGGGTGCTGAGAGGTGTGAGTAGCATCAAGCACTTGGAGAACCCAAGAGTCAGAGAGGAGGTACAGGGAGTGCATTTACCAGAACAATGCAGAAGCTGCTTGTGGATCCTCGACAGTCAGCTGTAGGCACAGAGCAGTTGTGCTGATGTTTCAGGTTTGGGAGGCTGTGGCTCACTTGCCTAGGCTTTGTGCAGACAAGGATATAAGGGCTTGAGAGGAGGCCATTTATTCACTTCCAAAGTCTCATCAATAAGATGTTCTGTGGAGTATTTTCCATTCAGCAATGGAACAGCAGAAAGCTGTTCCAAGGCCAATATTGCATATATTATGCTTGTTTTCAGTGGTTTAGTGTGGGTTTTTCTTCTTCTCTTAGAATTGTGAGATGTGTGTATAAACAAATTATAGATATATATTGTTTATATGCACATTATTAGAGCAAGGATTCCTTCAGTGTCCATTGCTGGAGTTCATTACATCTTAGTATTAAACCATTCTAGAAACCCTGTGAAGGTTGACATATATGGAGAAACCTAACATTTGTGTTGTCTGTTCAGGTTTACTGGAAGTGGAACTTCAGTTTAAAGTACTTAGAAACTGATTCTTGTGTATGGTTAGGAAGGTGGGCCCTGGTGTGTGTTTCCTGAATGTCTGTGATTCCAGGTGCAGTCCTTGAGAACCAAAGGTAATGTCCCAGTTCATTAATGCTTGGCCTTCACTGATTTGTGACTGCCAGTTCCTTGTGGCTCAGGAGAGGCTGTGCTGAACTAGATTCTCTCAGCTTTATGTGCAATACTTTGACAACCTAATGTTTTCACCCAGAGGACAAGAAGTCATCTTACTGTTTTATTTATGCTTTCTCAAGTAACTGACTTCTAGTTAATGAACATACAGATATACATCAGATATCCTGCAACTATGTATGTATATATACATATATATTGGGAATATATACATAGTATCTCTGAAATAATCCAGCTGTGCTGCAGTTCACCCAGCTGCAAGGTATTATATTCAATGAGGCAGCTGCTTGAAGTCTTCATTTCTCATTGCAGCAGACCATGCTTCTCTGCTTCTCTTTTGCCTCCACCTGTTAGAAATCTTCTTGGTTGCTTCTATTCCATTTTGTGGCTGGTTGTTCTTTACAGTGCATGTCCTTTAATTGCACGCACTTTATTTTCTACGACAATTTTTTTATGCTTCTCCTGTTTTATGTGAAATGCTGTAGGCAGACCGATTCATCAATGAGGCATCAGACAGTCTGAGGAGACTTGAAATGTAATGAGTAGATGGTATTTATATTTATTGATTAACTACAACTCAAATAGTGCCCGCTTCCATAACGATAGATACAGGACATCCTGAAGCATAAACCTGTAGCTACTGACAAGAGCTTAGGCACTATAGGCATACAATTCCTCTTGAGTTCTGATGGAATGGGATCTCTGATTTCCTTCAGTATCTGTGGAAATCCTTTGTGAGGCAGTGAAGTATCCACTTTTCACACATTACTGAAAATTCTATTTAATTTTTAATTGAAATTTTTTTGAAATGTTGCTCACTTGTGAGACTAGAATTTATTCAAATGCAGAATGAGAAGTTCACTTATACTATGTCCCTGTTTTCCCCTTTATTTATTGCTGGTTTGTGAATGGATCACAAGAGAAAGCAGATGGAAGTTTGCAGTTTTAAAAGTACGGCTGTGGTAAAGTATCTGAGGCATTTCTTTGACTTCATCTATAAATCTGCTTCCTGAACATCTGTTGTGTTGAACTTGACCTGGAAATTGTAAATATCCTGTGTATTACTGAAATATGTAACTACTTCTATAGAAAGCTTTAATAAAAAAATAAGCTTAGATATTTATGTATATGGAAACCTGGTGCTTCCACATGGCAACTTACCTTTTATAGTTATTCTTGCTGTATAATTTTATTAATGTACATGTTTTGATTTGCATTTGTAAGAAGCTGAGTGACACTAGAGCCTGGCTTTTACCTTTGATTCTGTGGTTTGTTACAATAAATAATAATGCATATGTAGTTTTAAATGTACTATTTTAAGCAGGGCCCACCATACTCTGGTGACTGAAATCAGCCATTTCCCTGTAATAGATCACATGCACCACATACAGTGTTTCTAATTCATTGTGCATATTTCAATTTTCTCACTTTTCTACTTGCTGTTTGGAAGGGAAAGTGGATTAAGAGTGGTGAGAGCAAGAAGTGGGTGTTTATAGATGGACACCTGGATGAACCTTAAGAACTGGAAATGGTTATTAGTGCCTTTAGGAAAATGGGAAATTACATCCATCAAATGTTATCATTCAGCTGTAAATTCAAGACACTCTAAAGTGCAATGGAAGATAAACCATCTAAACAGAATGTATTTGTAAGACAGGAAAGCGAGAGAAAGGAGATGAGCAGACAAGCCATATCTGTCCTATTCTTAGAGGGCTTAGATAAATGTAGCCTAGGTTTGCTGTAAGAGAGACACTGTCCTCCTGTCCAGTTGCATTATTTGTGAGTTGGGGAAATGTCCCAGGAAGAATTATGTCCTTGTTTCAAAGCACACTTTTTAGTTCTTTTGGTTGGAGCAGAAAGTTAAGGACAGATGTTGTGGCTTTCGGGCTCCGATGAAGAAACAAAATTGTATCCAGATTGTGTGGTACTGGAAATTCTTAGGCTAGAACAGAATGTAGAAGGAAGATTTGTTATTTGCAAAGCACGTGTGGCAATGAGTGGTACAGATACTTTGATAAAATTCGTCTATTTTACCTATTAGTGTCCCTTGAAACAAGATGCAGATGTCCAATTCAGAAATGAATTAAAAACGAATGCCTCCACCCCATAAAATGGAATCAATGGAATGCTTTGATCCACAAAACACAACCTGTTGGTATTAAGTGCTTAGTAGCTTCATCACAACTTTCTCAATGTCTGACTTGGCTGTCAGGCAGAGTCTGTCCTAAGCAGGGCTCCATGAGTCAACAATGTATGACCTCACGTAATCAATCTGTACCAGTCCATATCTGTATATGTTCCTTACACAGCTTCATTGTGTCCGGTGGCTGTGCAGAGCAGCCTAAAGCTTGCTGCAAGTGGACAGCCAAGGATTTGGATCCCTTTGATTTGGGAAGCAGTCTGGGTTGTGTAAAGATGGGCAAGAGCATACCTTAGAAACAGAGGCCTACTAGGGATGAGAGGGTGTGGTTATGGATGTGATTATCCGGAAGTGAAAATTAGCATAGAGCAAGGTTGCTTTAAATTAACATACCCTAAGGATTTAACCTGCCCTGGCAATTCCAGGGGGGTTGGTCTCCATATTTTCTGTCCTCTGTTTTGGATCCTGTGCCAAGCACAGCTTTTTCAGCAGCACAATCTCTGCCATGTATGAATAAGAAATAAAGATAATGCTGATTACTCTTTTCTGTTAATTCTACCAAAGGTTATGTGGTAACCTATTATCCTACCCAGTGGGAGGATTAAAAAAATCTTTTGGAATCTCTGTTTCATTTTGTAGCACCCAGTCTTTTTTATGCTGGGTTTGCCAAGCTAAGGGAGAGAACAGGGGGACAAATTAAGATCTTGACTGTCTTATTTCTCCCACTTTCTTGTGCTGTAGCATTGGATGGTTACTGTGTTCAAATAACTGTTACTGTAGAACGAGTACTGTGCTTTGGGGTGCTTTAGTTTTGTTTGCTGGTATCATCTATTGACTCCTATTGGCCATGGGAAAATTCCTCCATTAAGATTCAGAGTCAAAATTTCACTCAAAAAATTTGCCTTTGCTGTTGGATCAAAAATTTTACTTCCTTTGAATTCTTAATAGCAAAACACCAATGAAAAGATGGCATCCTGTCCTTATTCCTACACTTCTTTGGGGATACAAAAAATGAGTTTTAGTCTGA
Organism: Falcunculus frontatus; assembly: GCA_013398115.1. Lineage (NCBI taxonomy): Eukaryota > Metazoa > Chordata > Aves > Passeriformes > Falcunculus > Falcunculus frontatus. The sequence goes on along the minus strand of VZRV01001204.1, from coordinate 70,599 downwards.
ATTCTCCTCAATCTGTTCTGTTTGGTTATAGGTTCCTTCTGTAGCAGAGCCATGCAGGATCAGATGCTCTGAGCAGATGTGTTTTACAGCTTCACAAGAAATGATTTTGTATGAGTTTCATGTTTGTAGTGCTAGAAGTCCTTGTCACACAAATCTGCACAACCATTTCTTGTAGTATAATGATTAGAATGGGGGGAAGCTTGGGGTTCACAGTGTTTTGCACACGTGCACTTCTTGCACAAACCCCAGTGATCCTGCCCTATCTCCCAAATTTATGAAATAGTCTGGAGAATAAAATGGAGCTGCAAGGTCAAGGCTGTGTAATCATTTTAACATGTTATGCATTAACTTTGGGGAATATTGAATAAACGGGGCAGCAGTTAAGCAAAAGATTATCAAAACATGTTCTATTTTGTTGTTAAATGCACGAAATATTCGACACATTTCTTGTACAATTGAACACATTTCTTGTACAATTTGCAGTTTTAAAAATCAAGTGAATACGCTAGCTTTGCCTCAGTTAATGTGTGGAAATAGTTTTTGTTGATTCAGTTATGCATTTCAAAAGGCTTTAAATCGTTTCATAGTATTTTCCATGTGTTTGATTTCAGAAAGGCTTTCACATTTATCTATTCCAGCCAAGAGCAATTGTCCTAATGTGGTGCTGTGTGTGTAGCAGGCTGCAGAGCTCCCAGTCAGGTTGCTGTTGAAGTTAAAGAAAAGCAATATAAATATAACTTTTTATAGGTCCTAATGGTATAAGAATTGTTCAGGTTAGCATGAGTTTTTCCCATTCACTTCAATGGCTTTTGGATGAGGTAATTTAAAAGAAAATTCCACATGTAACTAAAACAGTGAACAGAACTGAGGTCTGATCGTGAAGAAGTTTGTTACAGGCCGATAATATCCAGATTTCTTTGTTTTCAGAGAATTGGTATGTACATAATTCCATGGAGGCTCAGGAACTCACTAGAAGTTTTCACAGTTTCTTTGAAAAATGATGAGTTCAAAGAGCGCACCTGCAGCCTCTGCTCTGCTCAGAGGTTCAGGGAGCTGTTGCTGAGTCTGGGCATGGTTCTGTTGGGTGGGTGGATGAGCAGGGACTCAGAAAACAGTGACAAAACCATGGGATTCAGTCTTCTTTCATTCTGTGAACAAATTACAAGTACACAAAGAAGGCCTTTAGGACCATCTCAGAGACCAAAATACTTTCCTTCTTACCCCTCCCCAAAACATCTCTGTCTTTCGTTTTACTCTATGTGTTCCTGAGTAATTAAAATGGTGCCTAGAAATGAAACATTTATTCTACTGAACTTTTAAAGTATTGGCAGTTGTCCTAAAAAGTCAAAATAGTACATGTATTTCTAGTTCTAAAAAGCTCCAAACACTGAAGTAATGGAGAAATAGAGAAATTAACTATAAAAGGGGTCCTAGTAAATAGAGACTCTTTCTCATCTCCTTTGGAAAACTGATTTCTTCTGAGTATGTTACATTATACTGAAAGAATTACATATTAAGATACTTTTCACTTATAGTTTGTTCATTTTGAGCCTGTTCCAGTCTCGGCTAATACGAAAGAAAGCAATAACTTCAGAGAGAGTCAAATGTGAATCTAAACATTTATGTTCACAGTTTCCATTTGTGTACTCAAAAATTTGTTATGCACACTCTCAGTAGTAGGACTTGCACTTTCGGGAATATTTAGGTGTAAAATTGTATGTTCTTATGTAATTTCTATGGCATAATACGGGTTTTAGAAATTTACACCTACATATACTGAAAGGGTAGATGTAAAAGTTCTGGTTCCACTAAAATTTGTGGATTTTACCTGATTAGTGTTCTAAATACTTAAACTTCTCAGTTTTGAAGCTAAGTTTTGGGTCAGTCTAAAGTGGGCCAAAACCTTTGGTCACAGTTACCGATAGCAGTGTGGTGCAAGGTCACAAGTCAGAACTTGTGGCTGGCTGAAAATTTTAGGAAGCCTGCTGTAGTCTGGAAGATGTTGGGTTTCAGATCTGGCGAGGCTGCTGCTGCTGTGTTTTCCTAGTTGGTGGCTTATTGTTATTTGACATTTAAATGGTGTAGGGCACTTAAAGCATGAGCAATTTTTGCCTGAAGTGAGAGATGCAAGGTGCTCAGGTGTAGCCATTTCCAGGGATGCTGGGGTTGCTGCTGGAGGGGCTGTCCCAGCACCTACTGGTGGAGTTTTAGCCGTGCCTGCGAGTTCCTGGTGCCTAACATAAACTTACCCTGGAAGTGTGCTAACTGCCAGTGTCCCTGCTCCTGGCTCTGACAAATACAAGGTAAAAGTAATTTGCTTAAGCCTCTCTTATTCTGATAAAACCATTGTCTGTGGGCTGTGAGGGTGAAGCCTCCGTGTTTTGTGGTGTAGGAAAGCCAGGGTTAGTCCCTGAAGCCACAGCTCAGGGCTGAGACTTGCTGAGCTCAGTCTTAGTCTGAAGTCCCTGTGCAGGATTTTAAGAGTGGGGGGAGGGATGAGATGTTGTAAAGATAAACTACTACAGAGAGTTCAAAAGGATTAAGTATTACAGTGTATTTTTTAATGTGACATTCCTTTAAGAGCCCTCAGATTGACAATTTCCAACTTCATCTCCCAGGCTTTCAAAGGAGCAGAGTTCACAGCTCTCACTGATGTTACTGTTTGCTAGAAAAATGAGGCTACTTATTAATATGAATGCGGGTGCCCGTGCTGCACATTATTATTTAAATATTGGCATTTCTGTGTCTCTGGAGTATTCTGTTAGTGTTTTGATGGAGTTATTTGGTAGTGCTGAGTGTTATGAGGGGAATTAAAAAGATTTTGCCAATTTAGACAGTATAAGTAGTTGGACTGGCATTTATATATGCTCAATATTCCTTCTTGTTATGATGAATTACTATTTTCAAAGCAAGGAAACTCTTACCCACTGTGAAGAAAATCTTATAATATGGATGAACATCAGAAGAAAGAGATTCCCAGTGGTAGTATATAAAATGAAAAGCAGAACTGGCTTCTATTGTGCTCTGTTTCCATTAGACATCTTGGAAGTTTTATAATGTGGTGCATAATAAATATCTAAGCCACAGTTTGAGATCTTTTAAAAAGGACAGACAATTCTTGTTAATATTTTTCTGGATCAGTCTTCGCTCTTACACCCAGATTGATAGAAATCTCTGGCATTTGTCCACTGAGTCAACTTGTGAATTTGTTAATTTGCTTTCCATATTGCACTGTATAACTCTGAATTTAAATCCAAACACGACAAATTTAAAATTGAATTTGAAATAGCCAGAGAAACTGTGCATTAAATTTGCTCATATATCTACAAAGGGAGGAGATCTGCTTCTGAATAATTTTGGTCAGAGGCCTAAAAACACTGAGGTGCAACTCACTCTGGTTGGTTCTGCTGCAATAGTAGAATGATTCCTCTGGAGAGAGATCACAAAGAGCTAACTGTTTGGACCCATTTCACCACTGAGGTGGATATCAAGTATAAAAACAGAAACAGACCTCAAAAAGTTGAGCTTGATCTTTTTTCAGATGTAATAATATGAGTCCGGTGACATCATCAGATCTGAAAAGTAATGTAGAGTTTTACTATATTTTCTTTTCATTGCTCCAGTAAAAATGTAACCCAGTGTATGTAAAATGCATTATAGCAAATCGACAAGCAATTTCCTTCGTTGTAACAAATACTGCATCTCATTAGAGCAAAACAAGCCCCCAGTTATGGCACAGAACATCTGCTTAATAATTTCAAGTTCCTCCAACCGTGCTGCCAAAACATCTAAAAAGTCAACATCTAGTCCATTACTTCGATCAACTGGAGTAGTAAAATTATAAATAATGCACCAAATGGAGATCTGGTGAAAGGCAGAGCAGTGCTGCTGGCCCTGAGCTCACAGGGCTGGGACTGGTGGAGATGTGGCATAAGGCACTGGAACTGGTATCCTCAGGGAAGGCAGGGTGGGATGCAGAACTGGATTTGAGGCTTGCACAGATTTCCTATCTAGCTGTGAGAAAGTTAGTTAATCTTTGTGTCCAGATCCTGACTGTAAAATTCAGTTTCAAATGCCCTCTGTATCTCATGGGTTTTCTGTGATGCATGTGAGGTGCTTTAACATTACTGACAAGAGCCAAAGCATTCTTAAACAAACAACAGGTCATTGTTTATGTAAAAATTGGCATGAGTTGTAATGTAAGTTATTGTTTGTCTGCTCTGTATGTCTTAGGGAAAGGGTTGCATTGTGTTGTTGCACTGTTAACATTTTGAGTACTCATGTTCATTCCAACTTTGAACAAAAACTGAAAATGGGAAAATTTTCCAGGAATACAAAACATTTTAAAGTATCAAATTATTTGGGATCAGTATTGTCAAAACTTTACATATACATATATATATAGAGTATAGTAATAATAATAATATTATTAGGATGTCATGGCTTTTTTAAAATGTTCAGCAAAATAAGAAGTTTCAGCACTGAAATGAAACCAGGAAGTAAAAATGAGTTCGACTTCCCTCTCTTCATTTTCAGCAAAACAGACATATTGTGAGAAAATTAAAAATTTTGAAAAAATGGGAAGAATGTCAGTTGAATGACTCCACTGTATTTGTAACCAGATTGAAAAATATGCTGAAAATACAATACGTAAAATACAGTATATCAAAGAGATTCTTGCACATGGCCAAGCCATTTGAATAGAAGGAAGGCCTTATTCTGAACAGAAACTGTCATGGGAAAGCAGAAATACCAGCCAGTTTCCTATTCCTCAGGTTTTATACAGCGTGGTTGCGTCTATCTGCACTCAGACAGGCAAATTCACTTGTGGTGTAGATGATGGAATTTGATTCCGGAAAGTGGCTGGCTTTAGTTGGGCAGCTCCAGCCGGGATTGACTGTGGCAGTTCAAGCAGGTCAGAAGAGGAGTATCCTTTTTAAACCCTGTTTCCTCCTTAGACCAAGCCCAGCATGTTTGAGAAAATGATCTGCTCCCTGAGCTGTTGCTGCAGGGCTGTTGTTTCTCGCCACAGGAGCAGTTGTTGCCGTGGAGTTCAAGAGCATGTGAGAGAACATGATTCCCAGTGTTTGTCCATTAATCAAATCTGAATTTCAGCAGCCAAACACATAGAATAAAACCCCATTAATTTTATCTCAATGAACATATAGAACATTAGTAGGGAAAAGAGTGAAAAAAGATATGCTGATTAGCCTAATTTGTCTATCCTTGGTTTCATTATGTATTTAGAACTTGATTTTCTGAGTTTAAATGGTGTAATTCTCCTTGAGAGGGTTTTCCATTATTTGACAGTCTTGCTGTCAAGTGTTTGCTTTTTCTTTTAATTAGTTAGGTTCTGGGCTTGATTTTGAGGGCTTTATTTTGATCTTAATCCAAAACCCATACCAACTTTGCTGAACATTCTTAATCCTTTATTGCATAGTTATAGTATTTTCAGATGTTTATGCCTGACTGTCACTTATACCATATCTGTTTAGCCTAAAAATAATTGGAGGGAAAGTCTGGTTATTTTTTTCATCATTTATGAAAAGAATAACTGAGTCTGAGACATCAAAAAAATTGGCTTTCTCTAGTGACCGTTTATAAGCTTTTTTAAAATAAGTGTTGGTTTTCTAGCACCATGCTTAGATCTGATACTACAGAGCAATAAGGATTACTTTGTACTTGATGTATTGAATTTCTTCCCTCCCGTCTCTCTAATTTATTCTTCTTTTATACAGACAATCCCTTAGTCCTCCCTATTTCAGATCCAAAGGCACATCCTGGAGCTAATGTGCCATGTGTTGCTCATTCCCACAGGTAAATTGGCAGGCCCGGCTTCCTGCAGGTTTGTACAGCCCAGCCCCAAGTGCATTTCACCATTACCTGGTTTACAATTATAGCAAAACATGACATTTCTTAGCACATTTTATAAAGAGAACCAACCCAGCTGTATAAGGTATTAGTGTTCGTGTTTAGGTTGAAAATCTTGTTCATGTGCTGCCTGCTGCAGAGCATGGGGAATTCATCAGTAAACATGGTTGGCATCAGCGCTGCGAGGCTGAGACGGAGGAAATGGGATCCTGGTGCTGTACATGAAACTATGCCTGCCCTCACTGCGTAGCCTGCAGCAAGATCTAAGTCTCCAACTCACATTTAGCATTATTCTTCAGGAAATTTTGGGGATAGGAATGATCTTTTAATACAGGATTGCTTTTGGCCCTTTTTCTGATACACACTGTTCTGTGAAGTCAGCTCTGGCTTATCCAATAGTAGCAGTAATTCTGTATTTGCTGCTACTGCCTAGCCACAGAAATTACTTCAGTACTCAAGGACAACACATGTTGGCTTCCAAATGAAATAATAGGAATGGTGGGTTAGCATTGAAGACCTGCAAAATTCAAGTCATAACAAAAGACGTGGTCAACGCCTTAAAAAATACTTTGAAATTCAAAATCAGGCTGTCTGACTTGGCAAGTTCTATGGATGCTGCCTAATGCATGCAGACAAAACTGTTTGCACAAATAAATCTTTACTTTTATTCGTACATGTTGATATTCATTCTGATGAAGTGTGCTGTTAATATATCTTTTTATTTGAGATTCATGAGAGGAGTGTTTACAAAGAGACAAACAGTTACCAGTATTCAGAACTAAAATATGTTTTTTAGTTCACTGAACTGTGTACAAACAGATTTTAAAACCATGTATCTAAACCTAACAGCAATTAGTATTATTTATACACTGGTAATCCCCCCCACACCATTTATGTGTATGCAAGCTTGTGTAGTGTTTGTGTATGAAGGAGGGGCTCCATGTTTGTGTAGCACATATAATATATCCTAGATGTTGGTCAGGTTATGATTTATGAAATTATACTGCAATACATATTAAGGTGTTTATTGCAGCATTTAAATTACTGAATTATTCAATAAATTATTGCAATTTTCAATAATTTAGCCTGACATTTCAGTAGATATTTAATGCATAATTGCTTATTGAAATATTTATTGCATTAACATGAAAGTGGAAATTTTGCTGATCAGACCACCTGTTTATATTGGGTATTGGTCACAGTTACTGCTGGATATTGAATTTGGAAGGCCAAGTGAAAGCAGCATATGTTCTATGTCTAGTTAGCACGGGCATCAGCTGCAGTGAAAATACGATGGCCTGAGGATTTGTGTATGTTGGCAACTGGCATATGCACCTACACCACATACAGCTTAAAATCTGTATACATTTGTCTTCACAGCTGCTTCTAATCATATTAGCAAGATTGATATTCTTGTACATGCCAGAGGCGATCCCTCCGCTCTCTGTTAAAGCAGAACCACACAGGACAGGGGCCTGAATTACAAATAGAGATTGGAAAGCAGGTGTTAAGTTTTCAGAGAAGAAAAGACTGTGTTGTTAAGAACAAATCTGAGTTTCAAAAGGATTTTTCTACTGCCTGGGATATTGGATCTCTTGAGATAAGATTCAAGTGGTTGTGAAAACAGGAGTATTATAGGCATGTCCTGCTATTATCAAAGGGATACTTTATTAATATTCCTCTTTGGCTGTGAACTCATTCTTCTGTGTTTCTTTTTCTGTGAATTGCAGTCAGGCCCGTTGCTTCTGAGACTATTGCCTCTTGTCAGTTTTTTGAGAGAGATTTGGAATGAGGTCAAATAAATAATATGTTGTTTCCTAAAAGACCTTTTTTCTAGGATTATTCATGGTAATCTTTTTTGTGAAAGTCTGCCTCCCAAGAGGCCCCTACACTTATATCCCACATAGTGAGACTTCAGTAAAAGCAGTAATTGCGTTACTGTACCTCACTTGACTTTGGCCACGGTTCATGTAACACAGCCTTGTGTATTAATCAGCCTATAACATATAAAACTATTTGGCAGTGTGGTAACCTTCCCAAACATTAGGCATCCCATCCCAGGGCTGGTGCACATAAGCAGACACTGAACGGGCAGGTCAGCAAGATATTTTGGGACATAGGAAGTCATTAAAAAATAAAAATGTTAATATTCTTTTACCTTCATAGATCGAAATTTCTGTGGCATAGAAAATATTTATCCTTAGGATACAAAAGTTTTGGGTCTTCAACATTCACAGAATCAACTAAGTTGGAAAAGACCTTTGAGATCATCGAGTCCATCCATTCATCCAAGGGATTATCTGATTATCTGTTGCATAAAATACGTTATTTCATTTTTCTGATGGTATTTTCCTCCTTATGAAGGAAAGATGTTGTCTTCTATGTGTCTTATGTGGAGCCCACTCAGTTGATTGCATCCTTCTTTGTCCTAAAGGTCAAAAGAGATAAATCAGGATTCTGAGACGGATTGCAGAGTTTAGTTTGGCCTAAAGTTATACTGCACACATTAATTTTTTTCCCTCTAGAACTGTAAGTATTCGGAAAAGTTACATCATTTATCTCCTTATAAATATAAATGGAAAATAATGTTTTTTTAAAAAAGAAAAAGTAGTTGAAGACAGACCATGAACTTTGTGTCTTGATGGAAGAAAACAGGAAGAGAAATCAGACTTGCTGCCTACAAGTGCTCATATGTTTCTAGGGATGAACAGACACTCAGCAATACAAAAAAGTAACACACAAAATAAATTTTAACTGACAAGCTGAATCTATAAATTGAATACATTGGTAAGAATCCATGGAAATAATCTTAGGTGAACTGCTGGGTAGAAAGTTTCAGGAACAGGATGGAGATGTGTCTGTGTGAGCCCCTCTGGGGGACAGCCTGGATGTGGGAGTGTGCAGATGCGTGAAAGGAAATTCAGCATCCTGAACTGTCGGTGCTCTGCTCGTTATCCAGAGTGCATTAGGAATTAGAACTGTGTGTCTTTGTATGAGCTCATGAGTTGGAGAGCTGCCTTCCTGCTGTAAGGGTGGGGAAGGTATGCAAAGTATTTAGGGTATGTGTCCATGCATGTCCTGTAGATCCTGCTCTGTGTACTACAGCATGAAGAAGTATAGAATTTCTTTTCAGAACAAAAACTATGTTCCTTTCCTTTTTCCAGGGTCAATTTTTTTCTTCAGGCTTCTTTTACACCACCTTCTATCATGTGGTTAGTTGTCTTACACATAGTCAAACTAAAGCCTTGAAAAGCATGAACACTGCACTGAAATGATGAAGCCTCAAAGATTGTATTTTGGGGGGGATTTTTGTTCAGTTACTAAGTTTTATCCTTTAATGGAGTTACTTCTAAAGAGCATTGTCTCTGTACACTTGAAAATCGAGAAGTTTTTAAAAGATGGACCTAGAGGTTGCAGTTTAAAGAAAAAGACTGAATATTGTGATGTTTAAGATAAAGTCCAAACAGCTGGGAAAGCACTGTTGGCTGGTTTTGGTCCAGAAGGGCATTGGTGATAAAATCCATGGGAGTTAGAACATACAATGATAGCCAGCAGAGATGTTTCTGACTTGCTGTCTGGATGAACTGTGAATGCAGTTCCCGTCTGTCAGTCTAGTGTGGTTTCAGAAATATTAGAATTAATTTGATTGCCTAATTTGGGGAACTTAAACTGAAAGTGGAAGTTTGACTGTTCTGTTGTTTAGTATTCTGTGGTACATTGCATGGAATGATCACAAATTACTGAGATCCTGTGGTATGAAGCTGTAATTAATTGTTATGTGTATTTATGCTGAAGTACAATATACATGAGGGGTTTTGGCAAGATCTCAGGGCAAGGTGGTGGTTTTTGGATACAAAGAGTAGGCTTTTCCTACTCATTAGGGGAAATCTGAAAACATGAGCTATGTGAGTAAGTCACAGAACAGCTGACATCAGAAGGGACCTCGGGAGATCGTCTGGATCAACTCCCCAGCTCATTTGGGGTCACCTTCAGCAGGTCTACCCAAGACCATGTCCAGCTGGGTTCCAAAAGAACAGATTTATGTAATAATAGATCTGTTGCATGCTCTAGAATCAAAAGCATAGCTTATTTTGAACTAGAGAAGTAGGTAAACTGATACGGCTGATACTTTGCAAATAAAGCTGGTGTAGCTGAGTGCTTGAGAAATAGCTCCTGTACCCTAACAACAGAATTACTTGTTAAAGACATTTTCATTAGAAACTGTATTAGTGCTGCCTGAGTAGCAAATATGTATTATCACTAAACACCTTAATAACTCCATTGGGCAAATACATATTTTAAAACTATTGCCCAGCCATTTAGAAGTCAGTGGGGTTCCAGACTGCCCATTCAAAGCCCTCAGTATGTTTTAAAGAGAGAACTTAGAGATGTCAATTGATGTAATTGTGCAGTTCCCACAGGCAGCGTATGTGAAAGTTGGTATTTTCCAGTCTCAAGGACATCAAGAAAATTTTCCTTTAGATTTACTGTAGATCTGTGTGGCTTTTTAGCACCCACAGTAATTTTGGATGGAATGGACCTGGATGTTCAACCCGATAGATGTTATACATTTTTACAATGTATACATTGTTATACAATTTTTTTCAGTCATAAAAGGATCTTCTGTTTCCTATATAAACTTACTTAGGATCTAACTGCTTGCTTCAAAGTGTAAAACTCATAATAATGAATGAAATAGAATCAGGATCAGACTCTTAAAAAATAAAACATCAAGGTACAGTAACAAAACACTATTCAGATTGGACTTGTGTCATGCTGTTGGAACTTACTCATCAAGACAAAGCACCAAATGTGAGAATGCTTAATTCACATGATAGATAATAGCAAAATAACGATTTTAATTGTTCTTTCTCCAGAGACTTTTTAGCTTGTTTGGCACAGCAGTATTTGGGATAGTGTTTCACGTACTTGTAAAAAGCATCATTTGTCTTTGTCTAGAATGAAATTGGTCATTACAAATGCCCTGGAATAAACCCTCATCCCAAATCAGAAAACTATTAAAGCAGCTATTTAAATGTAAATAAATATTTAATAGTTATAACTACAAAATAATCTAGCATATGGTTATATGCTGTCCAGAGTTGTGGCCGGTGTCACAATAAGTTAAAAATCCAAACACAGGTGATTTGCCAGTTGCAGACGTATACAAATGGTCTGAGTTCATGTGGCTTCAGTAGAGCAGGGAAGGTCTCTTTGCACACACTTTCCAGTGGAAATTCCTTGCTCTGCGAGAGCCTCACAGAGTCACGTTGTTGACATGAAATATCTTGATTATTCTGCCTGAGCAGGCTCAGTGCTCAGGGGAGCTGGGTGAGTGCTCTGGCACTGCTGGCAGCTGGGGGCTTTCAGGCTGCCTTTGTGCTGCGCTCACGTGGCCCAAGTGGCACGGCCACCTCAGCCTGGTGGCATCCGTGCTCTGCTGATCGCTGAGGGATGCCAGCTCCCTCTGATCCTTACAGCACTGCTGGGTTAAGTAGGCCAAGGTGTCATTTGCAGGAAAATAATACTTCAGAAAAAAAGAAGACTCTTGAGACTGTTTTTAGCAGCTCCAGATTTCAGGCGTTACAACTTTGAAAAGTGAATAGGGCACTTTACAGAAAATTCCCACCTTGTCACTGGATTGCTTAGTACTTTCCATGTTGAGTAGATTATTTCATTAACATTTTTTAGACTGGAGTTTATAATTTTCTCTTAGTTATAAGGGTGAAAATATGCTCATCAGCTTGTGCATCCAAATATGTTTGATACCAGCTGTTTAATAAAATCTGTGTATTAATGAAAGCAGTGATGTGCCACGTAATTTAAGTCTTTCCATATGTGAAGGTATAGGGAACTTATCAATAGAAGTTATCAAATTAGAATTTTTATTTTTTTTTTAAATAAATGGATTAATTCCAACGAGCATTGGTAACTGTTTCAAGCATTTGGAATAAGCTGTGTTGTGTCAGCAAGTAAGACCTGGAGCTTTTGTTTCGAAAGGTTTGTATGTTTCATTAGTAGTGTTTTTGAATCAAAGTGTTTAGCACTTCTGGTTTCTGAGAGCAGTGGGGACTGTTGGCCCTTCTCCCTAACCCAGGAGGAGTTGATACCACGCCCAGAGTCTGAAGCAACCCCTCTTCTGCAGAGCTTAATTTATTACTTGGACATGAGACTTGCTCTGTGGTCTACCAAAGGAATCGAGAGGCTCCCTGTAGGTTCACTCCTCCTTAGGTAGGAATAATTTGGCTCCCTCTCAGTCATGTCTTGATAATCGATCCCTCTGCCTTTTTCCTTAGGAGGGCAACATGTGCTACTGCCCACAGATGTAGGCTTGTAGAACTGTGCTTTCTTATATGATACATTGGAACTCATGGAAAATAAAGAATTAAATGTGTTCCTGGATCTTGCAGCTAGATGTTTGGGTTGGTAGGTCAGGTTCTGGTAAGGCCCTGCAGAAAAAAAGAGGAGCCAAGCATGGGGGACAAGGGAGCAGAGAAGGCTGATCATTCTTCTCACAGACACCTTGTATGCAGAACACTGTTGTATTTCAAATATATGCTTTGCAAAAACTTGCTTTGACTTGAGGAGGCTGCCTGGTGAGAGCAGAGCGAGGCACGTGGTCACCTCACCATTCCAGTGCTGCAATACAGTTGAGGCAGACACCTGGATTGCATCCCGTGCCCTGTGGAAATAAACCAGAGAGGCCTTAGGGAGAAGGAAATGCCCTGCATCCCACCAAAGACCTGAGCTAGTCCTTGTGGGAGGAGGCTTAGTGTAGGTTCTGTATGAGCTGCACCAAGCTCTGTATTCCATTATGGTTTATCCCTTATTCTGTCTTCAGGCTGGGAAGCCTTGGGAAATAGGAGCTCAACAGTGTAGTCCACCTTGCCCCTGGGATTTCTCAAAGTAGTTTTGTGAAGCGCCACTAAGTATCTCCAACATGCATGTAAATATTTCCTTTAGCTCTGGTTCTTAAGACAAGGAAAGTCTTGTCCGTTCTTTTGAATGTAACAGAAATATGAGCTATCAGTGTCTTGAAGGATGGAGAGCCTGATATTTTTTGTTTCCCGAGAGTAACAAAAAGGTAATAGTGTATGTATATGCTGTCCTATTGGATCTTTTTAACCCTTCACTTCATGTTGGTATGGTTACAATTATCAGGAATTCTGATAATATATACACGGTTATACAGATTTAAGTTCTTGAGCATGTGGAATATCTGCTGAATATGATCTTGTTTTAGATCCAGAGAGTGGAGATTTTAATAGCTTGCCTTTAATACTTCTAATAAATCACCAGTTGAAATGACGAGTTTACCTCATAGAAAGATGTGAATTGCTCCTTGCTGCTTCTTCCAAGCGTTGCCTCACTTACTCTGAATTTGGAAACATATCGAGTGGGCTGGAAGTGCTTTCTGAATTGCTAGATTACCCATGTATACAGGCCAGATTGGGATTCATTTATTTCTAAAACTGTTGTATATTTATGCTAAGTTGTCATCTGTCTGTGAGGTTTGCTCTCTGCTACCTTTACTTTATTGTTGGGGTCCTGCATGTGTCCATGTGCACCCCGTTCCATGTGCACCCTTCTTTGAAGGAATCAGCTCATAGAGAGGAGTGGAAACTTCTGCGAAACCAGTGACCTACATACAAGTGATGATGGGCTCACAGTCTGAGAATGTGAGCTGTGGGCAGTAACCATTTCGTGGGATGCGGATCTTGTCACTGAGTGCTTCGGAAGTCTTTCAACATAGGTGTCTTTCCAAGGGCCAGATGAAAAAGGTAAATTTTAAGCAAGTTTAGAGCCTCTGATCTTTTTGGTGTGGAGGTTGGTTGCTAATCCCAGCCGAGTCTTCTACAATCATAGAATCATTTAGGTTGGAAAAGATCCTTAAGATTATAAAGTCCAGATTAAAGTAGTCACAAATACAGAAACAAAATAAATTCAGTGCAGGAAAAACTTGTGATTTTCAAAAGAAATTGACTGTTAGACAAAAGTGGTTCATTCACAGAATTTCAAAGGCTGTTGTGAAGGGATGGTTGTTAAAGAAAACAAACTTAAAATACTCAAAAATGTGGTTTAATTATGCAGTAATTCTTATTGAGAAATACAATAGAAGAAAAAAAGTTCACTGAGTCACATATTGTTTGCAAGCTCTAGAAGACCAATGAAGTGATGTAAAACAGAAGAATGGGGAGAAATTGAGCAAGATTTTGGGGAGGAAGATTTAACTTTGCTGTGTGATTCAGCATAAAGGACTGCAGGAACAGGAAGGAGTGGAGTTGGAGCTGTCATCCTTACTGGGGCCATTTGCTTCTGGGTGACCTTGGACAATCAACTTGATCTCTGTGAGCTTCAGTAAATGGAAATAGGCAAAAAGCAAGCTCAGACCCTTGTGGTCACTTCTCTGCAATTTCTACAGTAATCTACCGAAAAGAAAAGAGAAAAAAGCTGAGCCTTCCAGCATCCCAACAACAAAACCAAGTGCCACTCAAATGTTTCTTATTGCCCCTCTCTGTACTTCACTTTAGTCAGATAAATATTCCAAATAAATGAGGGGCTGTTAATGTTCTAGAAATATGTGTGCATAAACACCATTCCAGAATCAAGGTCTAAAAATGAAGCAGAAAATAAATCAGTGCTACTTACTTGAGGATTTTATTCTGACTGCTCCCAGGAACTAGATGTGAGGTCTACAGGCTACCATTAAAAACCAGAACTCCCTGGGACTAACTGGGACTAACCCATACTGTCAAATGTCTCAAGAAATATCCACAGGCTTGCTGGCTGACTGACTGACTGGAAATGTTGTTTTGATCTGCAGACTTCCTGAACTTCAGTAAATGCAATAATAGGAGTCATGGGTTGCATAAACACAGCACAGTTGATCCTACTAGTGACTTCATGGTAGTCAGTGGGAATTTTGTCATTCTACCTTTTTTCATATGATGGTGGAAGATAATTTTTTATGATGCTCAGATTTGTTCATCTTCTGGAGAGAGAATTGTATGAGGCTGTGATCCTGTACACATTGAATACAAAATACGAGCTGGGAGGGCTGGTGGTTCATTTGTGTGGGTGTGAAGGCTTAACTTTGTACAGTGTCTGCCAGCCAGCAGCAAAATCTGGCAGATGGTTAACATAAATCCCAGAAAACATGATTATGGAAGTGTTGATGATACTACCTAAATGGCAGTACAGGGGATTCTAGCTCTGTTTAAAAAGCGTGTTATTAGTGGGCGTTACCTACTGGAAACGTTAACTGGAAATGTGCATTCCTAGTACATACATAACCAAGGAAGCCAATGGTATTTGACTTTTCACTTCTCTAAGAAAATACGGCTTTAAAGAGGCGTATTGTATGAACAGATTTCTGTGGAGTTTGATTATATATAGCTTGTTCAAATGGTAATCTAGGAAAGCAATAAATGAAAAATTATAGTACAAGCACCTAGTTTTGCATCATCAACAGTTCCTTTTATCCTCTGATATATATTTAATATACAGGGTTGATTATGAACTGTAATCTAATTTACTCGTATCTCTTGCTTTGAAATTGTGGAAGCAGTTTCTTTGTTCAAACACTTCAAATCTTCAGATACTTGCGT
Source organism: Falcunculus frontatus (assembly GCA_013398115.1). Classification (NCBI taxonomy): domain Eukaryota; kingdom Metazoa; phylum Chordata; class Aves; order Passeriformes; genus Falcunculus; species Falcunculus frontatus. Next base: position 55,120 of record VZRV01001204.1, on the reverse strand, counting down.
AACACAACAAAAAAAAAATGGATCTCACTGTGGTTTTCTCAATTTCCTGAAATTTCAAGTGGATTAAAATCATAGTTATTTCCAGAAGTAGTTTATTTGAGTAACTCAGACCAAATTGTCTATGTTAATTTAGTTTGTTTTCAAGAGTTGTTGTATTGATAATTGTGAAAACATACAATTCTAATGTATAATAGGTTATTATGAAAATTTACTGTCCTTTATTTATCTCCACAAAAATAAGTGTGCGAAATGAGGTCAGTAGCTATAAAGAAGCCAATACCCATTTCTTAATGGGAATAACAGGCAATGTTTACAGTTTTCATTTGTTCCCAGGCAGACCTAATGCTTTGTGTCCGTCCACATCTCTTCCTCATTTCCTGGTTCAGGCTGTCCTTGTAACAGCCCTGTGTGTGAGCTGGAACTGTGCTGGGAAACTGGCCCTCTGTGTTCCTAGTGACATCAAATGCTTCTTTAAAATTTTCCATGAGAACAAAAAAATACAGTCACCTACTGAACGGGGTTAGAACAGTGACATCCCAGCATCCCAAGGCTGAGGCTTTCTAGTTTTGTGTGCCAGCTGTGGATGTCCAGGTGGCTGGCAGTGACTTGGCAACAGGGCTGTGGTAATTGTGGCTGGAGTGCAGAAATTCTGTTGGAGAACTCTGGCTGTCTCTGGTGTGGGGCTCACTGAGAGTGGGCTGGTCCAAATTTCAAACAGTGGAATAACCTGCAGAGGAAGGTGCAGTGGGAGTGTTGCCCAGCTGCTCTGGTTGTGTGTTTGGCTGTACCTCCCATGCCAGTGGAGTGGCAGCACCAGGGATGGAGGTTTGAGTGGCAGCCACGTCCATCAGCTGATGGTGCTCGTTGGGCTGGAGTGGAGGAGAGCACAGAGAGGGTCTTCAGCGCTTTCATCCCTGGGGCTTAAATTTCCTGTCAGTCACACAGAAGTTTGTGAAATGAGACTTTATCAGTTTTAACAAGGTTCTGCTTTTCCATGCTTCGAAACTGCAATAAGCCATGGTGTCCTTGGTGAAGTCCTGGGACCAGGCAGGTGTCAGAAGATGAGGATGGAGAGACATTGAGGGACAGTCTAGCATCTCTTGCAGATCCTGTGCCAAATCCAGCAGTCCTTACTCACCTCAAGTGATTTCAATCACTTGAAGTTCAGTTTCTTTCCCTTTAATTTCAGTAGGGGTCTCTCCCCTGAACAAGGACTACAGGATTGATTTGCCGGATTCGATTTCCTCCAATGCTAATTTCTCAATTTAATCAGCTTGATAGTCACCTACCAGTTTTGGAGGGATTTGGAGGAAGGAATGCTCTCATCCTTTCATTGTTGTTGAGTATAGTCACATGAAGAACCTAAATACAAACAGATGTCTGTTTTTAAAAAGTCAGCATATTGCTGAAATTTAATATTTTTGTTAGCGTCACTGACAGAGATTTTATTGCAGAACACTCAATCTCTGGTTTGTGTTCAAACAATATTAAGAGATTGTTGCTCCACTGAAATTTGGAGGGTTTTCAGTAAGATCATTCTGCATTTATTTATTTATTTATTTATTTATTTATTTATTTATTTATTTACTTACTTACTTACTTACTTACTTACTTATTTATTTAGTGTCCTGACTGGCAGAAACTGGAATTACAGAGTTCCTTTGGCTACTGCTACTCACCTTGGGGAATGGGGTGGGGTGAGTGGCCCGTGCTCTGTCTCTGCCTTTCCTGTTGCACAGAGGAGGAGGAGGCAGCACCACGGCCTCCTTTACATCCTGTATAGGAAGCAAGAAGGCTTAGATCGGGTCTCAGGGGCAGAACCAAGGGATTTCTTTGTGGAGGGTGGTGGCTCAATGAAGTGTCTTGGCAGTGCAAGGGGATATACATAGGAATGGGGTTCCTGTTCCAGAGCAGGAGCACGGGGAAAGCATGAGCAAAAGGAACCATGAAAAAATACCAGATTCTTTCAGGTGTTGTACAGGTTCATTAGTTACTGTTCAGCAAAGCAATATTTAAATACTTTAAGAGTGTATGAATCTGAGTAGGTCCAAACCAGCATGTTTGTTTTTATGTATGTATTTTAGCTTGCTGAGGTGATTATCCAGTGACATTTGAGTAGCTCCTGTTAAAATCAGTGAGTTATCTAGAAAATTTTCAGTGATTTCTCTAGCGTATTTGCAGCATTCTCATTAAAAAAAACAAAAAACTTTTTCAAGTGATAATAGCTAAGTTGGAAAGTTTAACTTAAAAATGTCAAAGGTCCTGTTGTCTGGGGACAGCAGCTTTTGCTGCATTAATCTGCATTTGGCCAGATGGAAAGTTCTTATGGTTGGCTGGGTCGACACATTTAGCCCTTCTGTGCCTCAAGTTCTGTTTTCATTTGGGGCGGGAGCTGGGAACACAGAGAAGATGCAGCATATACAGGAAGAAGGTGAACTTTCTAAATGAAAAGCTTTGGCTTTCTTTACTAGATTAAAACATTATGTTGATGGAAAAAGCGTACATTAGTCACTGGGAAATTAAAGAAGATATTTGAAGTATGTTGGATCTGTTCTATGAAAATCAGTTTAGAAGTCACCAGTGGATCAAGTCTCCTCAGGGTTATTGCAGGAACACTGGATAAAATCCAGTTTAAAATGAAGTCAGATTATACTTGCAATAATATCCAAACTGTGGGGTTAGCTTTTCTTGCCTGAAACATCTGCAGATAGAATTGATGCTGTCTGCTGTGTGAAGATGGAGATTTGTGTTCAGTGCTCCTTGTCAGGAGTTCTTGCTTTTAAAGAGCAAGAAGACCCAGATGCCAGTTTTGTTGTGCTTCCTCAGTCTGAAGGCTGTTTGAGCATAAATCTGCTTTAATCACAGTGATGTCTTGTTGGATATGATGCTACTCAGTGTTGGGGAGCAGGAGACTCAATCTGTCTGGGTACTCATTTGGCTCTTGTCACAATATTTTGTTAACATCTTAGAAATTATGCGAGTACTTCTGGAAAAAAAGGAAGTTTTATCCTGATTTTGTGGTTTGTAATTTATAGAACACGTCGGGTTACTGTTTTTTCCAATGCAATAAAGCAAGTCTTAGCTATGGCGGGTTCTAATATGAAGCGTTTTGCCTAAAATGCTGTTTATTCTATCCATCATCTCTGAAGCCATGAAAGGAGAAACTAAATGTCATGATTAATTTAATTCTTACAACCATAAATGAGTTTTCGTTTGAAAAACTGATGAGAAAAACTTTTATCTTATCAATGCTGTAAGCATTCTGGGAATTTCTCTGAAACCAGCTCAACAGCTTTCAGTGGAAATACAGAAGAGAAATACAGTTAATTGCTCATCTTTTCTGTTAGCTAGTTGATCTAAACTAAGCATATTGAATCATATGTAATACCAGTAGACATCCTTCTTCCCATTTCTAGTCCTGCTGTGTTGTGCCAAGCCACATGTCAGTACCATCAGCACTCTGTCCACAGTCACCACCCTCACTGAAGGGATTGTCTTTCAGTGGAAGTAAAATATTAGATCAAGACTTGCTTTCTGACTCCAGTTGTCTTCTAACACTCTTAGCTCAATTGAAATACATTTTATTCACATTCCCATAAGCCATCCTTATTGTCTTTTGAAGGTCTCACAGCCAGTGTTGAAGAGATTCTCAGGGAATTTTCTGTGACTGTATTTGCTGCCTGTTGCAGAGTGGAATCATGGTCTCGTGCTCATAGAGGTCTTCGCAAATGGAAATGGGCATCAAGCATCAGTGAAAGAATTTGACCAAACACATACAGACTGGACACTTAAGAGAGTTGGAAAATATTTAGAAGATAAAGCAGTTTAAATAACTATATGTATTGTAAAATGCAATTTAATGTCTGCACATTTGCATCTCACCTTGTACCAGCTCTGGTTTTTTTCTGAAGTTTATATGGATATGTCTGTCTATAAATCCTTCCATCTTCATTTCTATCATCTCTTTTAAAACCAACATGATTGACCTTAATTGCTGTGAACTAGCTTGTTACTATAAAGTCTATTTTTGGAAATGGAGACACAGCCAAGGTAAGAGTCTTCTGTGCTGTAGAAGTATTGAAAGAAAGAATTGGAATCTAAACTAAAACTCACTGTTAAGAGGACTGATCTGGTGTAAGAAATACCAGCTAGAGCACCAGAGCTGTGTATTGATGGTTTTCCATCCCATGTGACAATCTGTGCTACTTTACATTTTTTACTTAGTGGCATAACTTAAAGCTTGGAAGGTGTTCCAGTCAGGAAAAAGGGAACAGAAACAGTTTTCTTGATGCATCTGTGCACACCGGGGCAGTGCACATTTCTGGATCAGGCCCTCATGTGCACTGTAGATGTTCTAATGTTAAATATAATGCACTGCGCTATGTCTGTGGCTGATATCTGTCTACAGTAATTCCCGGTTGTAACTAATACATCTTCCTATTTAATGTAGTTCGTAGGAAAATACCTCCATATGTTTTGAATTCTCTTGCATCTTCCCTGGAGTTCTCAAGAGTATGCTGTTAATTTAATGTATGATTTTGTTCCATATTTGTGTCTTGTGTAAGCTGGTCAATATAGAGGCAATAAACTTGGAATAGCTGAAGTGTTAGCGTATGTAAGGTTTATTTAGTAAAATGCTTGATAGGGTCAGTGTCCTTGGCTGTATTGTAACAGAAGCTCACTGGTCTATTAGAGAGCCACAAAATTCAAAATATTTATTTCATCAGTAATCTCCTTCTCAGAATCTATCTGAATAGGTCATTTGCTTGGCAACATCTCTTTTTCCATAATTATTAATTCCAGAAGAATAGCAGCTAGTGCAACTCGAGATCTCCTGTGTTTTCCTCTGACTCTCCTCTGTTTTCTTTTAAAGGCACAGGCGTTGCACTAGGTACAATGAAGCTGTTCCCTTGCAGGGACAGGGCAGTGCCAGTTCGTGTCTATGCTCCTGTTTCACTGCCAAGGATCTTGGAGTTTAGGAAAATGCCAAATAAAAGAGAGTATTGAGTGAGGATGAATATTTAATTGCTTTTACTACTCTGGGTATTGAATCACAGTGCAAAACCCTCTTGTGTTTCTTGTTAAAAGAAGTGGATTTTTTCCCCCAAATCCATGATTATGCACAGTGGATTGGGCATCATATTGAGCAGGCTGCTTACAGGACTTAACCCGCTTATTTTCACCAGAGGAGCAGGCAGTATTTCAGAAAGGGGGAGGGTGAGCTGCTGAAAGCTTGTGTGTGCATATATAGTTTTAAAGTGTTTGAGCCAGTACAGAATGGTTTCAATGGAAAATGGATAATCGTTAACATCAGCTTTTGTACAGCTGCTTTTTGGCTAAAAGAGAGGTAATTTATATTTAAAGTCTGTGAGTGTGATCCATTATTTTTCACAACAGTGTTTTGCTGAAGTTTCCCTTCTTTGCCCCTCAGATTCTTTAGTTAATAAGGCTACCTCTGCTGTTCCAGCACAGTTTCTTCCTCCGAAAGGTCTGTACCAGGTGAACCCTAAATCACAAACTGTGCTTGCCCTCCGTTTTTGGATAATATTTGTGAATAGCTTACATATTTGGCTGCAGTCTTACTGCCAGACTTGAAAGGATTGCTGCATTACCGTGTTGCACTGAGTCCAACTTGAGATGGGGCAGGGAGAAGAGCTTCAGCAAATTTTAAGGGAGCTGTAGTGATGTGTGTCCCTCTTTCTGTGCTATGTTAGCAGGCATTAATTGATACAGACATTTAAAAATGACTTGCACAATTAAACATTCATTCCCTCTCCCTCCTAATTGCTTTGGGAAGAATGAATGTAACTAGGCTGGACACGGTTTATTAGTTTAGCTTTCCTGAGGGTTTGGAAACTGTTTTGCTATTTCCCAGTCTCCACTAAAATTCTGTATTGTTTTGTATGGAGTAGCCTGGCTGCACGGACACAAAGCAATAGGCTAATATGCCTCACACCATCATTGTAAGGTGATTATAAATTTAACACCTTAAAAGAAATTTTCAGAAAAGTGAGAAACTTTATTGTTTCAGGTCTTTGGAATGGTTCTGATACTTTCATGCAGGGGTAACTGTTGGTTACTATGGTAGGGAAAGGAAAAAGTGAAGCATTAGACAAATGTGCTCTGTATTGTTCCCTTTTGATGGTAACAAGTATGTTACCATTCAAGAGAAGGAGTTTCTAGTTCTTAAGGCGCTACTTAACTACCATGTGATCATGCTGATATTCTCATTATTAGAGATTGATGGTTTGACCTCCAGCATCCTATTAAGACATTTATAGTGACATGGTTCAAGGGGCAAATCTTAAATTGCTAGGAACTAAGGTGTTTCAGGGTATGTAAGATGATTTGAAACAGTTGCAGTGTATGTGATTACAGAAACCTTTAAATCAACAGCCTGAAACCCCAAACATGGGTTTGATGTTATCTAGGCATTTGAGGTAGCAGTTACTCTGTGGGTTGCTTTTGGTGTAATATTTAAGATAACAGGTGATAATGTTTTTAGAAAGATTTTTAAGTGTTACATTACTTTTACTGTGTTGGACTCACAGCTGTACATTGATCAGTCTGTAGATACTTTCCATGTAGAACTTTAGGGACAGAAAATGATGTACTTTTATTATGCTTTCTGCAGTCTGGAATGAGAGGTAGGATTTGCAAGACTGTGAAATTTCACAATTTACTGCTTTCCAGAGACAAAAACTGACCTTTTGGAAATATCTTTACAATTAAGACTTTATGCTCCTTGGTGCAATTCTCTGGGACAGAGTCCAGACAGGTGCAAGAAAATCTTCCTTATTTCTCATTTTGAACTCTGAACATCTGTCTATCTAGGACTGCGCTTGAGCATTGACATTTCCTTGGGGAGAAGCCACAGAAGAGAGCTTTATTCATGCAGAAACTGTTTGTGTGAATGGTAACAGTTTCCTTGATGGGGAACAACGGTATCTTAATGTTTACTATGTGACAGCAAATACATTTGGAACGAAAGCGACTGCTGTATCTGTTATAACTAGGTGCTGTGGAATGAGGAATAAGTCAATAAATAAAGGTAGGATCATGAAGGATCTTGTGAGCTCTGCAAGATCCGAGGTTAGGAAATGGAACCCTTTAGAGGAGCATGGTTTGTGCTTGTTCAGTTTGTCCAGTGCCAGTTTCCAGTGGCGGAGATTCTGCAGTCTCCGTAAGCAAATGGTGCTTAGTTATTCCTTCCAGTGGAAATCTTTTGTGAAGTGTAATATAGATTTCCATGCTACAGCTTTGGCCCATCCCCTCCTGTCCAGTTCACAGCAGACATAGGAGGACTTCTATTCTCTTTTGTATTTTATCTCTACCCAGAGGCTGTCATCCCCTCTGCTTTTTCGAAACACCACCATTACTGGAACCTTCCCTCTTCAGCTGTGTTTACTGAAGTGCTGGTCACTCACTTTCTCCTCTGGATTGTCTTCACATGGCCCATCAGAAGAGAATAGTATTGCAGTGAGTGTTGGTCTCTGCTGTGATTTGCACACTGCCTTCTGCTTTATACTGACTGTACAGTGTTTGCTTTTCTTTTTTAAGTTCACACCTTCAGTGCCTCGCATTAAGTGAGATCCACTGTCACTGCTCCAGATTCCTTGTATAATTACTGCTTCTCCATTAGTTTTTCAGTCTGTGTTTGTGCAGGTGGTTGTTCTGACACAAATGTAGGATATCATACCAACTCCTATTATATTTCATCCTGCCTCTTCAGACCCTCCCCCAAGCTGTCAGTGTATTTTTGAGCTCTAATCCTTCCTTCCAGTATTGCTGCCTTTCCCAACTTGGTGTTACCTGTGAATCTCTCTTGCTATCCCTCCATCTACCTCATGTGTGAATACATGAGCTGGAGCTGTATTTGGGAAAGATCTTGCAGATTCTCACTCAGTAGGTACCAAAACCCAGCCAGTGAATTACTGAATAGTAATTAGTAAGTTGTTTTCAAAACAACTTTGCACATCCTCTTAATAGTAACTTCCAGATGTTATTTTCCGAGTTTAAAGTATCAGACGCGTTTGAAAAGCCAAGCTAAATCACAGCCACTGCTTCTCCTGCATGCAGAGCCTGTTGGTAGAAGGAAGTTATAGGGATTTGACAAGACTGTTGTCTTGATGCATCCATACTGGTTTCTACTGCTGTGCTGGGAAGAGAGGGATGTAGGGTGATGCCACAGATGAGGACAGGAGAGATAGATCCTAGTTTCATGGGGCAGAACTCTCAGCGTGAAAAGAGTCTTTTACCAGACACCCATTTTCTCCTTAGCTGAGAGAGATATGGGAGATGAGACAACTTAAGCTTTCTTGTTCTGAGATCCAGTTGCTAAGAGCATAGAGGCTCGAAGTGCTACAGTCAGAGCTAGCGGAGCCCAGCTGCTGGCATCAGGGAGCAATAACTGCATCCCAGTTCCTCTCCATTAGATCCTCCCAGACTGAAGATCACTGAGTTGGTACCTTTCCATTTTCTTCTCTGTCTCAACATCTAACAATCAAGGCATGCAAATGACCCTTTTCTGAAAACCAGGAAGACAAATTAGAAGCAAAGAAATTTTGAGTCTCATCAGTGATCATTATAGCTTTTAATATAAGAATAGTCTTAAAATAAATGTAATGTGAAACACCGAATGTTTAGGGTTTTATTTGCTACCAGAAGGGAAGCAGCTTTCAAGTTAACTGACTGAGCTCCAGGTTACTGTCATCCTAGTGAAAACATTGTTCTTATGAACATTCATGTTTTAAACTGATGTTTATGAGAGTGAAGGAAATAAATATCTTTGAGTATGCAAAATAAAAGCACGGAATTTTTTAAGTAATCCTTAAGAATTTATTTGCCTATTAAAGGACTGTAGCAAGAGGCCATGGAAATACCATTAGGACATTTTAGACCAAATAATAGCTGTATTAATATTTAAATGAGTACAAGTCTTTTTTATGATTTCAGAAACACTCCTCACTTCACAACAGTTATTTTTTTAATCTTAAGACAATCTGTAAGTGTATAAGGCTCAGTTAGAACATCCTGATATGTATTTCCTAAGGGACAGTGACAGTCAGTCTGGGGCTGACTTCTACCTGCTGCTTGTTTCTGATTTCATTCTTGCTGCTGTGGCTCCTCAGCCAGGGGTAATTTCTTGGGGCTGTTCCAGAGCAAAGAATCTTCAGTTAGAAACCTTTTAGAAAAGTTTAGTCTCTTCTCTTGCTTTTCCATTGATACACATGTATCCTGTGTATAACAAGTGTAAAACTTTGTTTAGTTTGTACAAGCACAGGTAGTACATTTTAAGTCTCTGTTCATCAAAGTGGCTGTGTTCATGTCAGCATAGAAGACTGATGAGGTTATCAATCAGAGGGATGTGAAATGAGTTCAGGAACTGGATTTTTGAAGAAAAAAGAAAAAAGTATTTCTAAGTCACTGCTTGCTTTGGAGACAGCAAGGGCGGGGAATGACAAGGATTTTTGTGGGTTGATCCAAAATTATTTATCAGGAAATTTTGGCAAATTCAGTCTGTTTGGAGAAACTAAAAAAAACCCACAGATGGAGATAACTGAAAACATTATTATTATTGTCTCTGAGTTGTGTAATTAAAGTGAAATGAAAGTTGATTCCTATATGTAAAAGTTTTAAAAACATTGTCATCATTTCTTGTAAATAATGATGTAATAATTTCCATTTTTAAAGATAAAATGTTAAGTTTCTTCCTTCTTCCCCCAAGCTAAATAACTCAGAAAAGTGTAACTTCAGAAAGCATTTGGACTTTAATGCAAACTGTACATCTCAGAGCAAGTTTTGTTTAAGAAAGAAAATGAAGATTTTTTGCCAATCATGTAACAAAATGAGTCAGTGAGAGCTGGCTCATTTTGTCTGGGAGCTGACAGCAAGAAACAGCAGCGTTATCTTCCCTCCTTCCCCTGCTGTCACTTTCGGCTGCTTGGTCCTTCTTTATCTTCATATTAAAGACAGCTTAGGGTGCACTTCAGTGAAGAGTGACTTCTTCCATGGAGAAGAGCCATGAGTTTACATGAGGCAAGGCTTTCTGTGGAGCCTTGCTTGGAGTTTTGTGCAATACTAGAGGTCTAGGTACTATACACATGGTCTTTTCATGATAGGCATTACTTTGGGAGTGTTTAGTGTTCACATGCAGAGTTCATGTTTTAATAGGAGAGAGACATTTAACTTTAAATATGCTTCCTTAAGAGGTGACTGAAAGCTTTTGTCTGGAATGCTGCTGGGGGCATCGCAAGCCTAAACTTGAATCTCCTTTCTTCTCATCTACCTTTGGCATTTATTATTCTGAAGCGTGACATGAAGTCCTCTTCCAGTAGAACTGATTTGAATAAAACTGACCAAGCTTATTGTGGAAAGTCTGAAGGCAGGATTTGAAGGTGTATTTACTAAAGTTGCCAAAATACTGATTTATATAATTTAACATTATTTGACATTCTGAGTTTTTGGGGCTACTAGTGTGCTGATGGAGATAGAATCATATTTCAAATTACAGATCTGGATGCAAGCTGAGATTCCAGAGGCCAGTAACACTCTAATGCAGACACACAGAAATACTCAGTTCTTTCCAATTGTAAAGACAGACAGAAAGCAGTATCAAGCTGCTTCCAGAACATCCCAAGCTAAGAGCAATTGGGAATGATAGCTCTCAGCCTCCCTTAGGAAGTGGTCAGCATTTCAGGGGATGGAGCACTTTTTGGTATTTTTCTAGATGAGAAATTGCACTGCATGTAGCAGGTTTTCATCTCTGATTAGTGCCAGTATAAAAAAATGTATAAATACGGCCAGAAAATGAGATTGTTTAGATTAGTTGTATTTTTTTCCTCTGTAGTTTTGTCTATAATAATATGTTTCCTAAATATTTTAATTTTATTTTTAATAAATTCTGTATAATATCATGGCAGGAAAAGGCATCTTTCATGAAATCTTAATAGTTTATCTTATGATATCATCTTAGGAGGGTTTTATTGATACAGTTTTAGCTACTGCTGGATATAAACAGAAACAAAAAGTTTTGAGCTCAAGCAATTGCTGTTTGGTTTTCTTCTGCTTACCAAGCCTCATCTTCATAATTCCGATCTAAACACTGGGGGCTGCTCTGAGAAACCTCACCAGAAGTGCAGTCCACGTGAAGCTGCCATCCCCTGCCTGTGCTGAGGCCCAGAGAGGGCAACATGGTGTGGCTGCTGTGCACTCTGTAAAGTGAGTGATGGCTTGTAAACCAGATAAATGCCTTTTAAAAGAGCTTTCCACTGATAGAGAACTTTGATCTGTGTTTGCATAGGCCAGTGGAGACATCCAGTGGCCACTGGCTGACAGATGGTTGTCTCTGGATTGTGACTGCAAACACATGAAAGGCTGATGTGAAAAAAGGCATTTTTAGGAGTTGGATTTTTTTTCCCTTTAAATTCAGAAAAGAGTTCCAGATGCAATACAGTAAAAACTAAGGTCTGTGGAAGAAACTGCATTACCTGGTTATGTCATTTAAAGGGGTGCTGGCCTAGAGCCTCTGTTAAACATATAACTTGTGGCAGCTGTACTGAAGCCAGCAGTACTTACTGGTCAGGTACCCGCGTGAACCACTCCATTGAATGCTTTGCTACACTGAAATTTCATAGAAGCACATCAAACTTAAATATTTTGCTGATTTTCAGATGTCCAGCTGATTGAGAGACTCATATGTGTGTGGTTTTATTAATTACTTGTTTCTAGTTGGTTTCTTTTCATTGCATTGAATAATAATCAACTTTCCAGTTATTTTTAATGCATGACAGTAAATCTGTAAGATATTATTAACAGTTTTTAAATGACAGAAGGATTTGGGAGGAATGGAGGTAGCAGGAAAATTGAGGTAAATGGCAACATTTGCAGATTTCTTATTGCCTGAAACACTAATTATGAGGACAAGTTTATGGAACTTTGGAGCCTTTCAGAAATATTCTGTTCACTGAAGAGTAGAACAAACTGTGGTATATTCAGGTAAAGGTGAGGAATTTGTTGGAATGGTATCTTCCTTTTGGGCTCCATACTTGTTAAAACATGTAAGCAGTTTCATTATAAAAGCTTGATATTTTTTAAAATTTAATAGCAGAAGCCCAGTGCAGACAATATTTCAAATATCTATTAAATTGTTGAGACAAGATGAAGTAATAAACATCTTTATTATATGAGAAAATGAAAAGTGGAAGTAGAAAAAAAAAAAGGGGCAATGTTCCTCCATCACTGGAATGAAGAATGGAAAATGTTTTTTTAAAAAAAATTCTGAACCAGAGTAATAAAAGTTTATAAGAAGTTAACAAAACTGAAAGGGACAAAGAAAAAAAATAAACACGACCCTTTCTGGTTATTGTCAAGAGATGTTCCCAAGCCTAATAAGGACAAAGTATCAAAAGAGACTCAAATAAAACAGACCACATCACATTACTATTTCTTTTGGAGAGCCCAAATGTAGTTACATGATAATTATTTCCTGGAAAATGTTTGCATATTGTTATTTAGAAATCTGGCATATGGTAACTGCTGTAAAAAGCATTATTCCTCTGGCCACCTCAAAAACTTGTAACTGTCCATCAGTGGAAAACCAACCTGATTTGGGATCAGTTTTCTCTCATGGACCTTACAGCCTCCTAAACCGCAAAGCTTGAGCTAATGCTCCAATTCTGATAACTAAGCCCACACAGTCTATTCGCCTGAGCAGGGAAACCTTAAATAAAGTAGCTCTGCTTTCGTGAAGGCTTTGTAGAGAATGTGGTGTATTACGTTTCATGTGCATTTTCCTTCTTTGTATAGGAAGCTGTGTAGGCTGGGTTGCCTGCGTTTAGTAGTACACCAGCACCTGGCATCCACCCCGAGCTCCACCGGGGATCACTGCTGGATCAGTGTGGAACTGTCACATTTAGGTGTTTGTGGCCTGGTGCATCACTCTCAGTCTACAGTGGAGCTGCCAGCTTGCAGCCACAGCAGTATGTGAAAGGACCAGACTTCTGCTGTGGTGTATTGGACCTGTCTTCCTTTCCCTGTATGTGCATGTGTTTCAAAGCTCTTCCTATATGAAAAAATCTTTCAAGGGCCTTAAAGATCATGTATTTTCAAGCTCCCTGCTGTGGGCAGGGACCCCTTTCACTAGATCAGGTTGCTCAGAGCCCCACAGCTTCTCAGGGCAACCTGGGCCAGTGCCTCACCACCCTCACAGGGAAGAGTGTTGGTCACCTGCAAGTCTATTGCTGAAATCCCACCCAATCCCAGCACTGATAAGCTTCAACTAAAGGAGATGTTACATGGATTGACTTGAGCACATCTCTTAAAAGTTTTTCCAGTGTCTGCTATGCTCCATTACACTTCCTGTAAAGCAGATTCATTGTTTTTATCATGAGTAAATACTGAATTACAGCCCATGGCAAGCTGGGCCCTGAAAATAACTGAGCTATGCAGAGACAACTTGTTCCTGGAACAATTGCTTCTGACACACCATGGATGAGTGTATCTTGGCTCATTATGGAGAAGCACTGAAGTTGACTTTACAAGGCAGTTTGCACACAGAATGAAGCCTAATTTAAATTTGCTTAATCCTATAATGTAGTATTAACATGATATTTGCTTGCCAAGAGTGTGCATGCCACTTCTGTGTGGGCACCCTCAAGGCACGTTTCTCAAATTGCACAGTTTGTTATTAACTATTTTTAGATGTTTAGGCAAACTTAGAAAAACTGACAAATGGTAAAAGCATTCTGTAATGTTCTGTGGAGAACTAGAACTGCTATGTAGATAACTACAGGGAGTCTGGATCTCACATTAAATTAAGATATGGACTAAGGAACCATCAAGGAGGTTTCATACATTCCAGTCGCTACCTCATGGCATGGGGAACGTGAAATTCCTTTGCTGTATCATTTATTCTGATTGCACCTCCAGCCAGCGTTATCTGTGGCAGGAGATTTAATGTGCATGCTGTAAGAGGCAGTACGTGCTCCAAGCAGCTTGAAGTCTCAGGAGCTGAGACAGAAAGGAAGAACTTGGTACATTCTTTAAGGACAGTCAGTATACAGTGTCATTTAGTTTACTGATAGTTCCATTCTGATTTGATTTGGGTATTATTTCCTGGGGTTTTTTTGTTCTGTGGCTATTTTTAATTTCCCTTTGAACAACTGAATACATTATTTATCAAAGGTATTGTGGTTGGAATGCTCTTTCTTCTGACATTTTTTCCTAAGAATATCATTAGATTCCAATTCTGTGCACTGGCAAGCTGCCTGCCGAGCTCTCTGTATCTCTTCAAGCTCACTGCAGAGCAGCTCAATCACAGCCTGGCCTCCTTATCCACCATGCCCATGTGCCTCCTCACAGCCTTTCCTTGGGCGAGGGGTTTATGAGGATGGCAGAACGCATTGGAAGAGGAAACTGAAGGAGGGCAAGAGCTGACATGAAGTCCAAATGCCCTCCCACACATGCTGTAGTGTGCAGGTGGAGGGGTCGGGAGGCAGAAGGCCTCAGTGGAGAGTGGGACACAGGGACTGTGCAATGCTGAGGGGTTCTGGTCGTGTGGAGGGTGGAATGCATGTGGCACACAGGGTGACCGGCCGTGGTGACCGGCCGTGGTGACCGGCCGTGGGCTGTGCCCGCCCTGTCCAGCCCAGGGAAGGCGGCTGGAACTGGGGGACTGTGCGTCCCCCCATGCCACTTCAGGGCCCCTCAGCATGGCACCAGGGCATGGCAGCACAGTGCTAACATTTGAAAATACTCTTTCTCAATGAAATGCAAGCAGGTCTGTTCACAAACTCCTGCAAGTAGGAATGTTTCTGAAGGGGTGACTTTCTGCCTTGTAATACCGTGCACGATTTCTAGATTTACACTAGGTGTTTTGTGAGGACTTTAATTTCTTACACTTTAATTTGAGGAAAGGGCGTGGGATGAGGGTGAAATTGCGCAGAGGGGCGGGCGCACAGAGGGGCTGATTCTCCCGGCGCGCCAGGCAGCGGCTGAGGGAGGGTACGAACGCCATCACTGCCGGCACTGCCCGGCCCTCGCTGGGTCCGCTGCGGTCATGGGCTCCCTCAGGGCTGAACCTGCTGGGAGCCGGCGTGGGGAGGGCTGCGCTCCCGGGGAGTGGCTGGACCCGGGGCGAGAACGAGAGAAGAACGAACGTGTTCAGTTGCAGGCAGTTTTCGCTTGTTTTACTCTCTCCCGGGAGTTTTCTCCCTCGGGCCACGCCCCGTTTGAGCCATGCCCGGTGCTGCTCTCGCCCTGAGGCGCCCGGGCCGGGCCGGCCTCCCCTCATCGCGGTGACACCGTCTGGGGCCCGGAGCGTGTTGTGGGCTCGGACACGCTTGTGCTTTTCCTGTCGTGGGATTAAAAGATCAGGATTGTTCTTTGAGTGAATCCTGTGAATCCCGGTGGAGGACACTTCCTTCCTTGCTCACTTGTGCTTCCCAGCGGGCATGCGGCTGCTGTCCCCTCTGCAGGGCCTGAGGAGAGGCCTCAGCCGGAAATGCTGCTGGAGTTTGAACTCTAGCCACTGGTTGTAGTGTGATAACACCTAAATTCCTCTTTTTCCCTTTAAAAAGTGTGTGAATATGTGTAACAGTTGAATTTTTCTCCTCAAACCTCTACTGCACTGAAATCTGCAATGAAATGTGTTTATATTTGTGATTTAAGTTTGATCAGTAAAATCAATCTTAGGAGAATGGTGGAAAGTTTTCATTGCAATGTATGCTCTGTGATGTAGAGCAGGTGCAGCTCGTAATGTAATGTGAGGTCTTGATGTCCTTACTGGGGGCATGGAAGGTGGTAGAACTGTGCTGTGGTCCTGCTTTAGCACACCTGGCTCTTATTCCTCATAGGGAAAAGTGGAAAGTAAGTTTCAACAGAGGACTTGGAAAAAACCAGGCTCCCAAGTCTTGCAGTTTGGAGAAGACCAGGACGTCCCTGAGGTACTTAAGGCTAGTTTCATAAGGATGTTTTAAGAAAAGTACTGATTTTATTTATTTATGTATTTTTTCAGTCTGTGAAATGAAAACCAAGCATTATGTGTTACCAGGATTGTTTACTAAAGGCACCTCCTTCAGTTAAATCAATAATGAATATGTCTGGCAGAACCTGTGTGGTAACATTAAATTTCACCCAAGTTCATTATTTAATAAGGTAGGATAAGGTGAGATTTTGCACAAAGACTGGGTTATGCTAAGATGAGCATGTGAATAAAAAACAAATACACTAGGAGGACATGTTAAACAGTACCTGTATAATGAACTGTGTCACACTTTAAAAGAGCTGAGGGTTTTTTGTGGAAATGTGTCTTGCTGCCAGCTAGTTGGGAAGGACTTCATGAAGAAGTGTTGCTGTATCCGTGGGGGTCAGCTAGATCCTTTTGTAAAGTCTGGGATGAGATGACATGGTACTCAAAAATGTGGCCTGTGAGGAATCAATTGCCTCACAGCTCCTTGTTTAATTGACGTTTTATGTCCAGTTGCCAAGCCAATAGTGCAGCTTGACCTACCACCTAAACTGTAAAACCTCAAGAGTTGTGGCAAAACACAGGGTAGTGGAGGTTTTTTTACTAGTGTGGTGTCTTGTTCTACATGGGAATTCTGAAATGTGTTCGTTCTGCTGTAATTTCTGCATTATACATAATAATACATAATGCTTACATAAAATCCTTATGGGAAATACCTGTCATTCAGCAGGGGTAATTCAGTTAACAGATTTTGCTCTTTGTAGACAAGTTTTTTTCAGATCTTTCACATTTGGGGATGTTGTCTTTAGGTAGTGTGATTGGTATATGCCTCACCAAGGCAGTACCTTACAGGTGCTCATTAAAAGAATCTGAATATCAAAGGCCAAAGGGTATGTTTGTTGTTAAGGCCTGATTTGTTTGGTTTTTTGTTTGTTTGTGATCAGAGACAGTGACTGTTCTAATATTTCTTTTTGTCTGAGTGGGAACAGTTCCTAATGAAAGAAATGAAACAAAGAAAGAATGAAACAAAGAAATTATGAAATGAGAATTATTTTTTTACACAGCAAGTAATCTCTACTGTGCAGCATTAGCAATTCAGTAGGCTGACCTATCACAGCAGAAGTGAAGGAAGAGAGAGGTCCAGGAAAAAAATAATCATGCTTCAGCAGGTAATTTTTTCATCTTTGAGCAGCACAAAACTTTTTACTGGGATCTAGGCGGCCAGCTGATAATTTCAAGAATAAATATTTTAAAGTATCAAAACCATATGGGGGAGAATGAGTAGAGGAAGAATACGGGAATGTGAGGCTTCAGGTCACTGAACTTAAGGGAACCAACATAGAAGATAAAGACATTTCAGAAACCCTAAATGGCTTGTTTGACTTGACTTTAGAGAATGGAAAGATAAGAAAATGTACTCTCCAGAGGTGCTGCTTGATTGCTAGCTTTGTGTGTTATAAAAATAGGACACTTTCAGACATAGAAAAGGACAAGTTGACTTAAATTGTAATGAATCACTGAAACTGGGTTATATTTATTTGAGAGTTCTGAATATAGTTATGTGTGAAGTGATGAAGCTGCTAAGAATAATGCTCAGTTTATCATTAAACCTAACTGTTACACTTGGAGATTGAACTGCAGGAAATACCTCCATCTGGGTTTTTGGTTTTCTGTTTTTTGGGTTTCTTTAATAACTAAGTGAAGTCCTTGGAATGATAAGCTAGTGAATCTAAAAAAAAAAAGCCAGTGGAAGAATGACTGCCTTGAACATGGCATGCATAGCTTCTGCAAAAAAACCCAAACTAGGTAAACAGGTCTTTGACCTCCCTTAGAATTAGTAGATGTTTTTGTGGATTTTATCAGAAGATTGCCGGACGCAGAACATGATGCATATGAGTGGCAGTTAAATGAGTTCAACTGTGTGAGGGAAAATCTAAGATCCAGAGTTCAGAATTGGTCTGCATTAATCCTGTATCTGCACAGGGGGTAACTGAAGTTGAGCTGGAAGTTTGGTACTTCTACAGAAAACAGTTGTTTAATATATATTTGAAGTGATTGCATTTATTTATTTTGGCTTTTTGTTATGTCTTAGCTGAAGATTCAAAAATACACTGAAGTAGAAAATCCTGTGAACACAATGTTTTAATATTAAACAAGAGTACATAGCATCTCCTTTGACAGATTAAATTGTAAGTTTCAATTTCAATATAGGGAGTGAGCTGAAGCTTGATGAAATGAGAGGAATTTTAGTTCAGTATTGTGGCAGCAATGAAAGTGTTGTCGAAAGAAAAACGATTTCTGTTTGGACCTCGCTGCCACTGTGTATCGGTGCTGCTCTTGGTTGGAGAGAAACTGAAGGTATTGTTATGTCAGTTAGCAAATGGGGTAATAAGCTGTGAGCAACTCTGGCATGACAGATGATTTGCAACAGATAGGCTGCACAAATGTGTTAGCAAACCTGATAGCATAAGATGTGGGGAGTGTTAGACTGTATCTGCTTAAGGAACGGATTTTCACAGAAGATAACATGTCGTGCTTCTTGTCTTGTGTTCCTCTCACCCAGAGTTCAGTGGACTGATTTCCTATTGGTTCTTGTATGTCAGCAGAAATCACGGGGTTTTGAATAATAATGCATTTTATATATTCTTGAAAATGAAAGAGATTTTTTTTTTTTTAGTGGAATAGAATGAAAGAGTTGTGTTTTTTCAGTGGAATAGCCACTAAAGGGTAACTTGTAAAAATGAAGAGAAAAAACAATAGAGTTTTAGAACGTGCATCTATCTTGTTTAAAATGTTTCTCAGTGCTAGATGTTTGTATGCTTAACTGACCTGAACAGACTGGAGACTGTAAGTGAGCCTGATTTGATGCACATCCTTCTGATTACAGTGTGATCCTGCTGACACTTAGGAGTTATGAAATGCCTTAACATGTTATTATGCTTTAAGAAGACTAACTGGGCAATGTTTTTATGAAACCAGAAATACTCTTAGTCCTTTAGGGAAGTGTCAGTCATTAACAACTGAGGTACTGTTTACATTGTCATAAGGTGTGTTGGAATTCTTACCTTGGAGTTGGTTTCTTAATCAGCATTCATTTGATGTGGTCACTCACATTGCGTTGTTTGCATATTTGTTTCTTCCCCTCAGACCTTTCTGCTCGTTTAACGAGCTTTTCCTTTTGCAGTCTACTGCTGTGCACTTTGTAACGGGGCCTTGTGTGTGTGTCCACAGTGAAGGGGAGTCAGAAATGTGAGCTGAACTGCCGGGCCATCGGCTACCGCTTCTACGTGCGCCAGGCGGAGACGGTGATCGACGGCACCCCCTGTGACCCCAACGGGACTGCCATCTGTGTGGCAGGGCAGTGTAAGGTAAGCCAGGGGCTGCCCAGGCTGCATTGAGGCTGCTGAAATCTGTGCAATGCTGTCTTAAATTTACTTCTTTTTTTTTTTAATTATTATTTTTATTAAAGTAGATGTGGAAAACATTAACTTTTAGTATCGCAGGTTGGTTTTTTTCTTAACTAATGTTTCTGTTTACTGAGAACAAACTATGGAATGCTGAAGGGATGGATTCAGGAGGTGTTTTAGCTACAGTTAAGGTGGCTGCCAGTGAGCTTTTTCCACATACTTGACTTTCTACAGAAGAGGTTCTTTGGAAGAATCAGAACAAAAAGATTGAAAGCTTAAATAAGAAAGAAATACAGTATCTTTCTTTGATTCAGTTTTAGAGTGGAGATATTTTTCAGAGTCTGTAACAGAATGGTTTCTTTTGATTGCTTTAGAGCTTCTGCTATTCTAACTTTCCTGATTGGCCCACCTTTGCCTCAGGTCTTACTGGCTCTCCATTTACTCAGCAGTGATACTCTCTTAGAAGACACTTGAGTGAATGGTTACTTTTCATGGGTTCAGAAGGAGCTGCTGTGTTGACTTTTTGCAGTGTGCTGTGTAGATTCCCTTTGCAATGAATAAATACGCTTTTTGCAAGATGGTAGCAATTTTAAACAAAATGTTACAGCGTTTAGAAAAAAAAGTTTGTAATCTTTCAAGAAAGGTTCGTGAAAGAAATAAATTCCTAGCGAGCGGCATTTGACGCTTGGCTGATGTTTCCTATGTATGTTGGCAAAAGATGCAGAAGTGGCTCAGATGTGACTCGTGAACTCAAATAGTGAAAGGTCAAGTTCAGTTTAAATAGTTGGTTTGCCAGGGGAAATCACTGATGAATACAACCTTGTCCTCTGCGTGTCCCGATTCCTCTTACTTGTGCACATCTGGACAATGCCATGTTTGTTTCTGTTCTGTGTTTCTTAGTGCAAGCAAAGCCATAGCTTTGAATTTCCTTTGTACATGATAGATCTGGGTGAAATTGATTGTGCTTTAAAGCTTGCTTTGATCTCAGACCGATTCAGAAAGGGCCAGAAATTTGTTTTAATTGCAGTTCTGATCTGTGTCTCGGAAAACTGATAATTGAGTTGTGTCTAACAAATGCATGGTCTCTGTCACCCTCTGTTGGACATTTATTTGCATTACCAGAACAATCATATCCTGGTGTTACAAACCATTATCTATTTTGTTCCCAGGACCATTGTTTTTGGTTAGTATTTTCAGCTCACCATATTCTTAGGAGAGAAAAAAGATGGAAAATGCTGCTATAATAAAAATTACTCAGAAATATTGTATGAGATGAAATCGTCCTTTAAAAAAGCTTAAAGTGAGAAAACCCAACAAATTAGGGTATTTCATCATAAGAACATATTGTCTGTCTGTGACATTGTAATAAATGGCACACATAATAATGCAAGTACTACAAAAAGAGCTCACTTGTCATTGAAATGATTGTGTATTTTGGTCTAGAGTAGACTCTGAATCCTGATGAAATCAAAAATTCTTAAATGAATTAAATACTTTAAAAATAAAACTAGGCAAAGTAGGAAGAATGGGGTGATATTCTACATATACAGAAGAAAGAAGTAGAACAATGATCTTGATCATCAGTTGTGTTATTTCTGTGTAAGTCTGGTTTTCTGCACACTTGAACAATATTATTTCTGATGGATTTTGTTAAGTGAACAAATGTTTTTCTGACAGTCTTACTGAGTTCCACTTTTGCTTTTTAGTAGTTTTTATTTAGTGCCACAGCTAGTTATTGCTAATATATGTGCTTTGAATATGTTTCAGTATTATTGAGTATGTGTTGGTTTTTTAATAGATTTGCTACTCCTCTTCTAACCCTACATTTTGACAGTGCTATTAAATTAAAGAGTGACTACAAATGGGACTTCCTTCAACATGCTCTTTAGTCAGAAGTGTCTGTTTTCTTCCTTCAAGTCTTTTGTTTTCTTCTTTTGTTTGAAAGGAGTGTATCCTTATATTTCTTCTGGAGACAGTGGGTTGGTCCTACTCAGCAACTTTTAAGCTTAGAATAAAAATGCAGGGAGAATACTGAGGAGACTTTCATAAGCAAGCTATGAGAAAAAAATGTTCTTAATAATTTTGACCTTGCCCATAGATTAGGAAATGTGCCTCTAGGGCAGCATGTTGCATGTGGTTTTGCATGTGTCTAGGACACTCCCACTAGCAGAAGTCTTCCCAGTACCTGGGCAGGTGTGAGCACCGACTCAAGGTAATGTGAGAGACAGAGAAGTTCTTTGGGAGCTGTGAAACAAATTGGTTTTGCAGAGATGTTGATTACCACGTGGGGGCGCATTTTACAAAAGGATCGTGTAGCATTTCACCCAAAATTCTGTTTGGGTGGGAACTGAAGATACCTCTTAAAGGTACCTGAAACTACTATTTTCTGTCTCCTGATTTTTATATTACATTTTCTCTTGCATTGTGATTTGTTTCCATCTTCCAGATAACTTCTGAAGCTAATTGAAAAATAATCTAAGCAGTTTTAAAACGCACACTGTGAGTAACTTCAGTAACAAAATTATTGGTAATAGATATTTTACTTGCCAAAAAAAAAAGAGTGCATCAGATATTGAAAACTTGCAAACTTTCTAGGGAGGTAACTTGCGTCAGCTGTAGGAAGCATAGCCAACCATGCTAAATCTCCATCAGAAAAACATGATGAGGCAAGGAGCTCCTGTGCTGATGTTTGCTGGTGTCCAGGTAAGAGAACTGTAGGTGACATTATTGTTTGAAGTTAGGGAACTTTTAATGGCTATAGGATCAGAGTGACAGATCAGAATGATGAGAAGTGTGTACTTCCAATAAGTTAGGGTATTCTCATGACTGATACATGTTGGAATATAGAGTAGTCCTATGGTTGTCTTGTAAGGTTACAGAAGCTGTTTTCTGTAGGAATCTCAACTTACTTGTGCAATGTTGATTGCTTACATTGAAAAAAGGTCCGGGGTGGATTCGGAGTTTTTCTGTGTGTGCTTTCTTAAACTTGCAGCCAGACTTCCCTCCCTTCTCTGTCCTCTTGTGTTTACTTTGTAGGTTCTTCTGCATGAGTACTTTGTACAGCACTAGCTTCTGTGAAGCTTTTCTCCTTTTTCCTTTGGCATTACTGTGTTCTTTTTAAGTCACTAATAATATAAGGAAGAACCTGATCTCTAGATCAACAAAGCAGAAGCAATAGCACATAGATAACTAAATCTGCCCTTCACCTGATTTACAGAAAATGTTTGTGGTTGCTTGTTCATCTCGCTTGGTTGTATTGGAGGGGGGTATATTCTTCACTGAACATGAACTTTGTAAATCTTTCTGTCATGAGACTGAAAGAATTTGAAAGCAGCCTGAGAAGCTGTACCCAGTGAAACATGGTCTGTGCACCAGGGGCGTGCTCTGGCTCTCAGTTCTGTGGTGTTAGCATTGCTGTGTGGTACTGGGGAGCACAAGGGCGAGTGACGAGTGGTGTCAGGTATTGTTTGTATTTGAGAAGTACCCGTGTGAGGAACTGTTTCTAGTTACTTGATCTTACCCTAGAAGGTGGCCTTGAAATGGGGAATACCTTACACTGTTTATACCACGGGGTATGGAGAAGGTGTATTCTGTGAGAATTGTCACCAAGGCTTTCCCCAGGATATGATTGCACAAAGGATATGCTCTGTGAAAGTGGAAAATCAGATCATGGAGCCCATGGCATTCAGATGCTGAAATGCATTGTAGAATCAAATGAAAATTAAATCTCTTGTTTGTTCATATTCAAGGCTTGCTTTTGTCTTACTGCTTTGTTTGTTTTTTATCAATAGTTGCTGAGGGCACAGTGGTTTGAGCTCAAGACCTTTTTTACAGATTAGGTGGGATGCATTCAAAGAGGCTCATATTGTGTATGTTGCCTGTGTTGAAGGCTTTTTATTTCAAGGAAAAATTGTTTCTCTCTAAAATATACCATAAATGTGAAAAACTATGGTTACAACAGAATGTGCTCTCCTTCTTTCAGCTTTTTCATAGATACCATTGTAATTTCTTGGCTCTTGGAAATAGGGCTCTTCATTGTTTCTCTTCATAATGACTTGCTAATACCAAGTTCTGCATTGGGAAACACCTGCCGGGCATTAATATGGTGTTAATGGCAGAAACAGGTTCCTGGGAGCTAAGAAATAACCTCTTGTTGCCACTTCTTCCCTTCTTTTGAATAGTTTTTGTTAAATGTTTTACAGAGTGAACCTCTGAGATTTCTTGACCTCATTCTCTATAAAGTCTTGTATCCTTCTTCCATTTATAAAGCAACACTAAAGTTTTTTTGGTATATGATCTTTGACCATGACCTAACTCGTTTCTGGTACCTGATACACAGGAGGGGCAACCACTGCATGTAAAAACAGTGAAAGGATAACTTTGCTGTGTTTGAACAGAGCTGAAACTGATTTGAAATCTGGTGATAGGTAGTTGTGAGTAGCAAACATTCAAGTCCAAACAAAATGACTAACCACTGCATCTGTATATTTGTTCTTTTCTCATTGTCTATCAGCCTCTTGTTCTGAAAAAGACCTCATAATCCAAAGGATGGAGCTCCTCACTCTTCCATGGAGCTGCTTTCTGAATCTATAGTTCTGCATCTTTAGTTTTGCTATAAATGACTCAGTAAAACAGATGCTGTCAGGATCAGATGTTGCTTACAATGGTATTTAACATTTGAAAAAACACCAAACAAAACCCAAACCAACTTAAAATGGTATTACAAAATACCTTCATTCTGAAATGTTTTTAACTGCTTTTAAATGTGCTACAT
Organism: Falcunculus frontatus; assembly: GCA_013398115.1. Taxonomy (NCBI): domain Eukaryota; kingdom Metazoa; phylum Chordata; class Aves; order Passeriformes; genus Falcunculus; species Falcunculus frontatus. The sequence continues at coordinate 30,972 of VZRV01001204.1, read as the reverse complement.
AGCATGTTGCTTTGAAACTGTTTGTTTTGCTTCAGTTTGAAGCAAAAGTAGGTGCTGAAGTGAGGCATATAATGGCTAATCCAGATTCTGATTATCTCCACTCTCTGTTCTCCTGTCAGATGTGGTCAATAATGTCTAACCTGCCTATTGGAAGCAGCTTGAGATGTATGAGCGAAGTAAGGGAGTTTTGTGAGCCTTTATTTTGTTTTTATTTCTGCAGTTTTAAAATCAGTTATTTTTCAGGTTTGGATATCTTTATAAAAAGGTAGAATGTAAGTCTTATCTGCAGTATGCCTTTGTCTTCATAGATTGGCTGACAGTGTTAGAGAATACATACCAGCTTTGAGCTTAATTGTATCACTACAGAAGTTCTTCTGAACACAAATGCTGTTATCTCTGGTGATTAAGTGACACAATTAGGGAATCTAATTATACTTGAGGTATGCTTCTCTTTGAACTAGTTTGAAAATGATATATTTAAAACAAACCCAAAGTAAACCTAAAAAAAAAAAAGTTTTCAAGAATGCTGGGATAGCAATGGACTAGAATATAAAATAATGTATGTTATTGGTCCTTGGTTTTATCCCCGATTAAACAGTTTGATGTGTATCAGGTTGAAAGTTAAGCCGGGCTTGTTTATGAATAATTAATTATTCCCTAGGTTGGAATAATCAAATGATCACTCCAGCTTAGTTTTAAAGAAACAAGATAGAGTCCTGTGGTGTGCTGGTATAAAAGGGTGCTGGGAGTGTTCGTGAAGAACCATTCAGTAACACACCAGTCCCTTCACGTGGTTGTTCATAAACAAACCTGAATTCGTGATCACTGCTTTTTCTTCTGAAATTCTGGGTTTCCGTGATGGGGAAATTAAGTTTAGACAAGAAAAAGGAGTTTGGATGAAAATAAATGTGATCTCAGCTATTCCTTTTTCTCAGTCCCTTGCCAAAGTATTCAAGAATGCACTCTAACAAAACAAGCTATGGTAGCCCATAGTAAGGTAGTTTGCAGCACCATCCGGCATTCACAAAAGAGGAAGCCAGTGAAGAGCTCTGGACCCTGTATCATGGTTGAGGTGAAGGGTCTGATGTCATGTGTCCTATGCAGAAATTACTAAGTTATAGTTAATACCTTTTAAGTAACCAAGAGAACCAAACCTGTTTTGTGTTACATTACAGCAGTTCAAAGAAAAGAAAAAAAACCACCAAGAAATTTCAACCAGTTGAAATACATTTAATTTCAATGATTGTATGGGAAAGCAGTTGTAAAAGAGAGTCATGTAGCTAGTGCAAGACCCCTCTTCTGAGGTTAAATAGCAAAAGGAAACAAAGTAATTTAGATTTTATTGTAAAGAAACCAAGAGGGGTGCAGCAGAAGTAACGTTCTGAAACTCAAATTTAAGGGGTCTGTTAAACACCTGGACAAGCAAGCAGTGGTAAGAAAGCTATTAAGAAGGAGACTGGCTGCATAAGTATTCATTCTTGTTCTCCTGTTAGAATAGGGGTGAAAACTTTGTAATTATTCCTGAAGTGTAAATGATACCTTTTGCTGTTAATTGGCTGAATTCCGTTTCTTGTGGTAGAAATGTTCAAGCCATTTGACTTTCAGCATCTCATTGTGATTAGCTTGGGACTCCCAAAAATGGCTTATAGATTCCTCTCTGCAGAATGCTTAAAGTGATCCTGGCACCTTGGTTAGATGCCTGAAAGTAGAGATTGCCAACAGACTCCCTCAGACAGGTATTAACAAAAGAGCATCTGATTTTTGCTCTTTGTCTATGTGTTCTGTGGCAATAGAGGCTCTGAGTGGGCAGCATCAATTTTGTACCATTGTCCCAGGAAAATTCTGGAAAGGGGAACTTGCATAGTACAGGGGGGATGTTATGTCATGCACAAAAATGAAAATGAAGAAACTGCTCTTGAATTTATTGTTGTCTGGTAATGTTTATGCTAGAAGACTGTCACTGTAAACAGTCACAAATTATTTTGTCATTGTAAACATAAGAAAAACAAGGGGAATAAAAAAAGAATTGCACGGTATTAGAGCAAGCTTGTATGGTATCACGTATTTCATGAGAATTCTCATTTGGTTGTGTGCTTTCTCTCTGCTTGCTTGAGTGGTGTCTGTTGCTAGAATTTAACCTGTGGTAGGGTTGGAATGTGCAGTAAAACTTAAAGTTATTATACATTAGAGAAAAGACATATGTATGCTAGAGACAGCTTATTAGCAGATTGATGTGTTCTCATGGCAGGTAGGGTCATGAAGTAGAAGGGAGGCTATTTATGAACATTTGTGGGGAAACATAAAGGCTTGCATGTGTGAGGATTTATGAGGTGAGTGCTAAAACAATCATTGAAACAATAAATGGAATTAGTATTTCATTTTAATTTGATTTGTTTTGTTGCTTTCTCTGTCACTTTCAATCCATGCTGCCTCCTGTGATGTCCGTGGTCTGGAGATTAGGTTTTTTTCTTTGTTTGCAGTTGTGCTCCCTTGTGCTAGTGAAGTGTTAGCAATTATGCTGTGTTGACTAGTGGTATTTCAGGCCTCATCTAAAAGTCAGAGTTCTTAGAAATACAGTATGGAAGTGTATTTATTGCTAAAGGTTTGTTCATCTCTTTTTTTTTTTGCCATACTCTTATACTCTTATACCACCTGGTGACAGGTGAGTATTGGTAGTATTTTAATTATTGTTACTACTGATAAATCACTGATCAGATGAAAATTTTATTACAATTCAGTCATTTCAGGAACTTCAGAATTTAGGCACTAGGATTTTTTCTTTGTTAATTGTAATAAACTATCAGAGTCCAGTAATCCAGAGGTCTTAGTGAAAATAGAGGACTTTTTGGAAGGCAACAAGCAACAAAATGCTGTCTGACCTAGCTGATTTTTACTAAGGAGCCAAAGAGTAAGTTAATGCTTAATTTTGTTTTGATGACTTTTAGGAGCAAATTGAAAATGCTAATAACTGTAACAGAATATTCCAAAATACCTATTATTTAGTCAGGAAACTGGAACAGCAATCTTGGAAATCTACAGGAAATTAAGTATTTAGGCTTTGTTTTCCTTTAACTACGTTATAATATTACTTTAGAGCCTGGAAAGGGTCCAGTGTGTTTTTAGGCACTTCTATTAAAACAAAGATTACAATTTCAATAGACTGGGGTAGGCAGATTTGTCACATGAATAAATGTATATTTAGGAAGAAGGTACATATAGACTCTAGCTGTGTTTGCATCTATTTTTCTTTTTATGCAGCACTTGCATACACAGATATAGATGCACCCACAGTAAACAGCTGAGGAGCTGTTCTGTTTTAAAATACGCTTGAAGTATTGACTTACTGTGTTAAACCAATGCTGTGATAAAACTGTAACTCTTGAGTTAGGAAGGTGCCATTGTGTCACTGTCTGATGGAGAGATTGAGTCCCTGGGCTAAGTAGAGTGGCTGCTTCTAAGAGCTGCTCTGGATGCAGATCCCTATTCCAGCCAGAGTAGCTGGGCTGTTCTGCAGTGGATTTCCTGTGGGACCTTGGATATTTCATTTATCCTCTGGTTTTTGTTAGTCTAGCACTGTGCAAGGGTACTGAGTCCCAACTGCTGGGAGAGCAGTTGGGACCCAGAAGCTCTTTTTTGGACTCTGTAGCCCTGTTAAGAACCAATTTTTTCAACCAAGGGTGAAGCCCAGTAGTTTTGTGACTTCCCTCCCTTGGGTGGCTTGCTGGGAACTGGTTCTCATCTCTTCCATATGATGCTTCTTTGTCCCAAATGTGCTTTTAGTGTCCAGATTCTCCATCTCAGAATGGGAATGATGGTGCAAATCCTTGTTTCATAGGATTAATGTGATCTGTGTGTCCTAACGGCAGTGAAATGTATTTAAGGCTGAATTAACAGCTGAGTGTTGTGCTTCACTGTAACAAGCTGGGGTTTGTGTAATTTCTGTATGTTTTGACCATATTCATCTGAAGGAAGTTGTGTTTTGCCTTTCAGCCAAACAAAGGTGTGGGAGAATATTCTCAGGGAGAGCAAGAATCGGAGTTCTTAACCCTTTGCTGAGACCAGAGTTTCAGTTTTGATGCAGCAGCTCATGTTTACAAGATGTTTACAAGATCCAATTCAGTTTCACAGAAGTCTATGCTGAGTTCCCTTCAGTTTAAGTTTCACATTGGTTAAGCTTTCACATAAGGGTTTTGAGCTTTTCTCAAAAGTTCAGAATAAAAAAGTATCCTGGATGCCATCTGGTACCACCTCAGTCTGTGAAATTTAATAAGATTAGAGACTGTAAAACGGTGTACAGCTAGATCAAAATGAGCTTGTTCAAACTTGGTTGAAATAGAATTTTTAACGGAACCTGAAAACAGCCAGATTTTCATATGGCTTCACACTGAAACTGCCTCTACAATTCTCTTTCTTTTTTCTCCCCACAACTGCCAGGGTGCCTGACTTTTGAAGTCCTACAGAGTGGAGTCACAGGAATGTAGGATAATTTAGTTTTTCATTTAAAGTAATGTACATTTCCAGCTTCCATGTTTGCTGAGAGAAATCACAAACTGACAAGATCATACGCTTAAAGGCTCAGACTTCACAAAACCAGTGAGGTGAGCTCAAAACCTTCTTAAAAAGTCTATTGATTTGCAAGCCTGTGCCCTATTTTGGCATCTCAGACATTTTCTTATTGCAACAACAGATTTTTCCCATTTGCAGAAATAACGTCAAAACTTGAACAAAACAGAAATGTGATGGTATTACATACGACTGACATATTTAATCCTTTTTATGGCCACAGGCTTCTCTGCAGTCACAGGAATATACCACATTCTTGCTGACGAGGAAGCAATCTGATTTTCTGGGGTTCTGGCAGTATGGTACCTTTGAACAAGAGCATTTATACCTTACTCAGTGGAGTCATCAAAATGCTTGTGAATAACTTCCCGTTCCCTCTTTGTAACACAGACACCTGATCTGTTCAAAGCCTCTCGTAAAAACCGTCTTGAGCACATGCATTAAACTTGATTGATTTTACTTTTAAAGTATGGTGCATTTTAATGTATCAATAATGTTTGCCACGTGACATTGCTGGCTTCTAGTTTGAAGCAGCTTGATGTGGCATCTAAGTGCATTTCATGAATTGAAAACTCGGCCAAGGTTAAAGTTGTGTCCACAGTCAAGTGATCCTAATAGTTCACTGGGAGTGTTTTAGTATTGTTTGGCTTGTGTGTAGTTTTTACAAATCCTGTGAAGTGGAAATCAGAAACATACATATAAATGTATCTCATAACAAGGAAAGATAAATTTGAAACAAAAATCTGTTTTCTTCTATAAAATACAAAATGTTTTTACAGACATTGCCTTTTCCTTTCCATACCACAGCTGTGCCTATAATTGTAATAACTGTTGTGTGCCAGGCTTTTGACCTTGCAGAAATCAGAAATGTCAGACTTGTTAGCTACTGATATTGGATTGTTGGCGATGCTATTTATATGTAGTCTGGTTATTCTTATCAAGGTCATGAACACACAAGGAACTGTGGTGACAGAGGTGGGAACATGCAGATCAGTTTGGTGCCTGTGTAAATATGAAAAATATCTGCAGAATTCTAGTGAGCAACTTAAGAAACTAGTTGTGACTAAAAGCAGTCCACTAGTCCCAAACTTTTCTGTGACAGAGGCACTTTCTTTCCCTTTCTGTCCATATTTATTCCCTGTATCCCAAGCTGTCTCCTTTTGAGGGGTGTGAGCCTTTACACACAAGTGTTATGGATTTCTGTAAATTTTTCAAGTGTGCCTTAGTGGTATCTTACAAAAGGTAGAGTGGAAGAACTGCTTAGCAGAACATTTTTGAAGGGGACTAAGTTCCTGCTGTGGTGTTAAATACGTGGTCTTGCAAAGCAGATGCTTCTTCTTTGACATCATCTTGACATAAGATTCCAATAGATGAATGTAGTCCTGCTTTCCTAAAAAGCTGTTTCCCACCATTTCTGTATGATTGATACGTACACTTTAGTACACACACAGTTTTACCCAGTTTAGTAGAGTGGAAAGTATGATGAAAAGACGAATTGGAATTCTTTAGTTGTAACTTACTTGTTGCTTCTGTTGATGATATTCAGAGCAGAACCAAATCTAGACAGTTCTGCCATGGATTTGCAGTCACACAGGTAAGAAATAGCATTCTGTGGAGGAGATAATGCGGGACTTTGAAGTCTTACACAGCTTGGGTAGTATGAGAAGGAAATGTTTCACACACCTGTGCGGTATGTGCAGTACAGAAAATATCTTGAAGAAAACATGGCTTTAAATCAACTGCTATTTGCTAAGGTTTTAAAGTACTTAGGGGTTGGATGTGAGACTACAGTATTGCAGATTATCCAGAAAACAGTAACCACCTGTGACTTTGATGCTTGTTCATGTCAAGTAGGAAATAATGCAGCCTAGAATTGCTGCAGCTAGAGACTCAAGATAATAGGTTTGCCTTGCATTTGCTGTGGATGAAGGGTTATACAATTACTGTAGTTCTGTTCCTCTGTATTAACATTACATTTCAGTAACTAGCTGTAGCTTGAGTATTGATTTTACTCATGCTAAAAATGAAGTTTCCTAGAAGAAATCAACCTTTTAAAAAATGTATTTTTTTAGAATACCGCTCTTAATTTTTCTGGGAGCTTTCATGATCTAAAACAACATGAATAAGAGGCAGTGACACTGTTCCCTTGAGGAGCAGAGATAGCTGAGAGAGGAAAATTGAGTAAACATACTTATTAGAAGAGAATCCAGGCTTGCATCTCAACAAATTCTGTAGCAAATTGATCCATTTTTAGCAATTTCATTTCTGCTGAAAGCTACTTTAGGCTAAAATTAATTAGTTCCATTAACTCCCATGCTGGAGCTTGAGATGGTGACCTTATGAAGAACAACAAACCTTGGACCTCCGATTTCTCCAGCTGGTCCATCAGGATTCAGGAGACCTTTTCTGTTGTTCCTGAGGAAGTTGTCCTTCAGTAGGAATACTCCAGGCAACACATTTATAACACTGGAAAAGCATCTTGTTTTGGTTGTTTTCTTTCTTTCTTTTTTTTTTTTTTTCCTTGTGGGATGCATGTAATGGCAAATTGTTTCCTTTTTGTCAGCTTCTTTGGAAGCAGGCAAATTTTTAGAGTGATGGATGTCTCTCATCTGAAGAGAACATTATTTTAGGGGGAAACAGTGAGTTTCTTGGAGCTACCAATAATTCTGTAAAAATGAATACATTTTATTCATGCCTTTGAATTCAATGCAATAAACATGCATGAAATTTTTCTGAGAGCACTGCTGGCTACTGTGTTACATGACTTCAAAAAGGATGTGATTCAATGTAGGTTTTTGGGTGTGCCTCACCTCCCGCCCTGGTTCTGGCACCATTTGACTTTAATGATTCTACATTGCTTAGACATATTGCTATATTTTAGAGACTACATTAAACTGTTTTGATTAACACTTGAATCATCTTGAGGTAAAAGTTCTACATTTTTGTCTTACTGACTATTTTTCTTCAGGTGATTCAAGGCAGATGTACCCTACATGCATACAGGTAGGGCTTTATGTGAAGTAGAAATGTAATTTTGGGTTTCCATAATTTTCAGTACTTAAATGCAAAGACTACTGTGTCTGAATTTACCTTAGCCATTGCAGAACATCTCTTTGGGTTTTGTGTTGACAGACCAAATCTCATTTTATTATAGTTGTGTGTGTGACCAAAGCTGAAGAAGAACTTGGCTAACTTTTCCCACTATTTTTCAAAATAGAAGTCCTCACATTTATGCAGTTGTTTCATGATTTAAAATTCTCATAAACAGTGCATATAAAGAAAAGTTTCATCTTATGTAGTAAAATTGTAGAAGGACTGAATGCGAAATATCAAGAGTTATGAGGGAATAGGCATTCACTAAAGCTTATTTAAATGAAATGTGAACACAGGCTAATTGGACCCTAAATTTTGGGTCTTTATATTAAAATATTCATCTCAATGTTTGCTGAGAGGGAGAAAACTTTTAAAATAGATTCAGGTGGCCTTGCACAACCATCGAGTATTACAAGGAAGCATGATCTCGTTGTGCTGAATGGATGGAGTACATATGCACTGAAACTGTATTAGTGTCTGAATACCCAGCATTTAAACCCTTGAGTGGGTACAGTGGCCTTCATGGAAGCATCCTAAAATATCTGTATTCTGTAAGACTGGAAAATAGTTGTCATAATTGTAAATGTCTCCTACCATGGCAAGGCTTCATTTTAAAGGGATTGTTGCAGTTTTTGTTCGCGTTTCAAGAAATGGGGCATGACTGAAAAGTCTTTGACCTGTGGAAATCCTACCTGCACGAGGATATTGTTTTACAGCCTATAGAATTTTTATTAAAACAAATAAATTTTATTACTGCAAGATTTGTTTGTTTAGAGTTGGCTGTATGTGGCAGATGCAGTTTATCTTACGTGCCTGAAGTTTGTTAAGTCCCTTTGCCAACACAAAGTCCCAGTGTGATGGACGTGACTTCTGAACTCTGGAATGTTTGCAGTGGACTCCTAGACTGCTCCAAGGTCATTCACCTCTGTTATGGACACTAATGAATTTGTACAGCTACTAAGGCTAGACTGGAGCTTGCAATTGCTTTCATAGGTTTGTGTCCTTCCTCTGGTATATTTATAAAGCTTAAATTTCTATTTTCTAGGAGAGCAAGCCTTTTTTTTTAAAGTTACTGTTTTGCAAGTAGTACTTGTACATTGTGATGTACATCGTGGATGCTTCACTGCTACTGTTTGTGCTGATGGAGACCAGATACGGGATAGGACCAATTAAACCAGTCCAAAAGGAGATCATAAACAGCAGTGTTAACTAACTGCATCTTGCTGGACTATAAAATGCTTGAGTTCTTGTGTAGGGCTTTTTAAAATGTGTGCTTCCAATTGTTGTTGCTTAACTTTAAATTGTACCAGATACTTAAAGCAGTCTATATTTCTGTACTTTTCAGGAGCCATTACAGCAAACTATGATGTATTTTCTGTGGATCTAATGTATTAGGAGTTTAAAGTCTCGTGTTTTTGTCGTTATATTAGTGAAAACAGTACTTAAGAAAAGCTTCAGGCTTATTTGCACTATGAGTCATTGTTAAAAAATGGATTCCTCTTATTTGTTTTCTCCTGCAAGGAAGCTTTGCTGAGAAAAGTATAACTGAAACTTGATCCCTCAGAAAATGTGTTCTGTTTAGTTGTTCATCTCATGTTAAACTTTCTGGTAACCATTTTATAAAACCAAATAAAAATCGTATCTATCAGGTGGTTGGTCATTTGAACTGTCATGTCTAAGTGCCATTCTGAGAGAGAAATAATTATTCTTGTCTTATGAAATAGAAAGCTTTTGGGTTTGTTTTTGTCAGAACCCTGTTGTCTTTACTACCCTGATTGTTAGGAAGCATGAGGAGGACTCATCAGTCTTGGAAAAATCTCACTCCTCATGTATTTTTAAATCATCTTAATAATATGAATGTAACCACTGCCACTTCATATACTAGAAACTTCCGCTGTCGTTGCCACTACTCTCTTTTGAACATCAGTGATGCAAAGGGGAAGAATTCAAAAGTCCTCAGTTTCACCATCTGCACTGTGTTCCAGCCCTCAAGTTTTTCTGTAGACTTTGCATACATTGTTCTAAAACTATTTGATAGAGAGTTCAACCCAATAACAAGAGGGGGAGGTGTCAGTGCTTAGCAGCATGGGACAGTTGTATTCCTTAGTAACTGGGTGAGTGGTGAGAAGCAGCATAAACACACCTGGATGAAGTGCTTGCATGCTTTTCTTTTACTTATGATTTCCAACAACTTTATTGAATACATGTTCCTAAAAGCGCTCAGTTTAGGTTTGAAAATATCTTGGTAGAATTCAATAACTGGATTGCCAGCTAACTCTGATTGTTGAGACTTTCTGTAAAGATAATTAAACAAATTATTTGTTGTGTTGTGCATATTTCCTAGAAAGCTGCTGTGCCTTCTTACAGCTTTGCTGAACATTTTATTCTCCATTCTGCTTTTTTCCTTTTTTAAGGGCTTGGGACCAGGCCAAGGAGCACAATTATGCTTACATGGACCCTGATTTTTAAATGCATGCCTAACTAAGCAAGTAAGCAGTCCCATTAAAATCAATGGGATTAGGTGCATATTTGGAGTTAGGTGCAAGCTTAAGTGCTTTGATGAATTGAAACTTTCCTGACTGGCTGAGTCTTGTAACACCAGAAAACGTTTCTAAGCACAGATATGGAAGATATACTAATGAAAATGCTTAACTAATGTATCTCACATGGATACAATCAGAAATACATATTTAATAGGGGAAAAAGTTACAGTGGATTAAAAAAATAGTTAATGACACAAAATCCTCAAGGAATAGTTCCCACTGCTGTTGTACTGAAGCAGGAAGTCCAGCAGGTGCTGCATTTTTTGTTTATTTCGGTGGTAAAGAATTGCAGCCAACCTAACACAGAGAGTTGCAGTGGCAGTAGCTTATCGTGTCTTGAACAGCATCATTCCAAAATCAGGCAGTTGCTCACATGGGACTTTTGGCTGTGTATTTTTACTGGATTACTGCAAATTAGCAATTTCCTTGAGTGATCTTACTTCTGAATGTAAGATTTTCTTTGGCTTTTCAGTGGTTCCCAAGCAGAAATCTGCATTCAGGCAAACAAACCAATGCTGTGACTGTTTTCCAACAAAAAGAGAATTAATACAAAGTATAAAGCAAATAAATCTGTTTCTGAACTGGAGCCTTTGAGAGAGATCTCACAGCAGTGTAGTGATCAGCATATCCTGGGACAGCGAGGTGAAGTCATGAGGGCTGCATTCATTTGCAGTCAAACCCATGCTTGTGTCTTTTCTGGGCCAAGGCCTTGCATGCCAGTCAGCCCTCAGCTTTCCCGGTTGTGGGAGCTCACCTTTGTCTGTTGAGTTTGAAATAGGGTCACATGATTGCTCTGATTCTGCATGTGGCAGGGAAGTACCTGGCTCTGCCCGGGAGGGGAAAGCCAAAAGCCATGACAGGACAAGGAAAGCTGCTGTATCCCTGCAGCTTGCTGCTGTCTGCTGCTCTCTAGGGGTAAAGCAGCAGCACTGACCAGGGCCACAAGGAGGCTGTGGGCAGGTGAGGAAGGAACCCTCTCTATCAAGGTTGCTCAAATAACTCCCCAAGCAAGGATGTAAGAGATGTTTCCATACCCAAATTTTCTCTGTTGCCATGGCATGATCAAAATAAATATTGTTCAGATCTTAACTCATATGAGCATTTTAAATCTTCAGTTTGTACTTGTGCACATACTGTGAAACCAGTTGATCTTCTCTTACTCTTTGAAGACTTGGGTTTTTTTGAGACTCTTTCCCCCTTCTGACAAGCCCACTTAAGTAACTGCACAAGTTTACAAGCAAAATCAAGGAACTTTGCAAACCCCTGGGAAGTCTTTACTGGTCTCATGAGGGCAGTGGGCTGTAGTTTGAGAACATCTGCTGTACACAGTATCAGGTATTATATAAGTGAATGCTTTTCAGATGCCAAACTGTCAAGTTTTTTATTCCTCCTGTAACATAGACCTGTAACTAACAAATAGTAAGCTGAAATGGACTGAATGTTATGATGCTGTTTAATTGCTCTTTGCTGCTGTTTCTGACTGAATTTTTCCTTTAGGAAATAAATACTCCTTTAGGGAATAAATAGGTTTGTGCTGAAGCTTAGGAGAACAAAGATGTGTGTTGAAATCACGAGGTTTCTTTTTTTCATAAGCGTTTTCTTGTTTTGACTTGGGGACTTGAGAAGTTTAGGGAAATGCATAAATTTAAGTTTTGGGATTTAATAGTGAAACACATGAATTCTGTGTACAGCGAAGAATAACTCACATGTTTTACAAATTCTTGGATTGTGCTTCTATGTATTTGTGAAGTGTTAAAGGTGTAGGTAAAAGAACATAGGCAGATTATTAATCCCTTCACGTACTCCCAATGGGATACTGCCAAAGATTAATCTAAAACAGTGAGTTTTGCAAATGTACCTGCAAACGTAGCATCAGGTTTCAGTGTTCTGATAGACACAGTTGTTTTTTTCTAGGTACTTTGTGTCATATACTCGTGCTGCAAAACAAGTAGAGCAGATAAAATTACATCTGTAGGGGTTTTTCTACTTGTCTGAGACTAGAATGTGTAAACCACTCTTTTTCATTTTAAGCCTCTCTGTTTCCTCAGAGCTTTTTTTTAATTGCTATTTTGGGTTATATTTCTGAAAATATTTTTAGCACATTATAATTTATCTTGATAGTTTTGGCCCAGTAGCTGAGTAATTTGATGTCAGTGTAGCTATTTGGTCTTTATAAATGTCTCCTGTCTTAATATTCTGACTTCTGAGTTTTTCAGTAAATCAGATTCAATAACTGCAGCCTGTTCTCTTGGACTGGCATATTTGGGATTCCTGCTGCATTATTCCTAATGATTTTGATGAAAACCTGGGAAATCTGTGATCAGTCTGTTTGTTCGTTACAACACTTTTGGATAAGTCTGTTGCCTCTTGGTCTTACCCGGTGTGGTGGAACCCACAGTATGACATTCCTGACTGCAGTGCCATTTTGTAAAAACATTTTGAGGTGGAAGAAGAGGGAGAACTGACAATACTATAAGAGTGGTAAATTTCATAATAACCTTCTGCTTTAAAAACCTCCAGAACTTAATGGATGGTATGAAAGCCAGAAGTCAGTGACGCGTGCACATTTGTTGAATTATTTTTCTTACACTAAGCATAGTATTATACTGTGATTTTGATGCAGGGTATATTGAGTTTGTTTCCATGTCCTGATCCAGAAGGTGATGTGGTGTCTCTGCAGAGAGATTTAATTCAGAAGCTTTCTTTCCTGTGTTTTCACTTTCTTTTTTCCTTTTTTTTTTGTTTTAGTCTCTTGTAAGATAATAGTTAAAGTTGCACCCCTGAGACTGAGGTATGCATATGACATCCAGTCAAAAAATTTTCAGCCAAAAGCCTCAGGCGCTCAAATAATCTACTTCTAGCTTGTTTTGAAGTAATCTTTTGCCATGCTTTTTGGCAGGCAGATACAAGGTTTTTTTGGCTCATGCTCCTTGCCCTGCAGAAGCTTTGTAGCCACATGATGCTGATCCTGAGTGTGCCTGGTACTCTGTCTCAGAAAGGCATGTGGTCACACTGTTAAATTTTACACCTTTCACCCTTGCTCTGTACAGGGAAGGTTGGCATCTCGTGAGTTTGAAGGAGGACGGAGTGAGTTGCATCTGCTGCAAAGTATCATGTAGGCATTTCTTTAGAAGTAACTGTGTGGAAAAAATTGCAAAATGTACTCTCTATGGCTGTAAGGCAGCTTGGTACTCAGTGGAAAACTGTAAGCAGGAATCTTTGGATATTGCTCCGTAGTGTTTGTGTTGAGTGGGTGCACTAATTAATGCAAATCTTTTGTGGAAGTTTTTACCAGTAAACCTCAGTTTTTACATGGTGGACGATTATTTCAGTAGCTGTGCCTAGGGCTATCATCTAGAGAATATTATGGTTCTGAAAACATTTTAGCATGCCAGCCTTCTACTCAGGAGTAATTAATTTCTATAATAAGGTTTTAGAAGGCTTAGTTAGTAGTTTACAGTTTACTGTGATCAGATTGGCTTTTTTGGAATCATATGAACCCCCCAGTGACTTGAGTCTCTGGTTAATTCCTTGGCACCGTTGCCAGTGAACCTTGTGTGGAGAAACCTGACTCCTGGCACAGAAGGATTGTGTATCCCAGAGCTGGTACAGCTGCACAGAGCTCAGGTCAAGCAATTCCAGCAGGAGTGACCTACATCGCTGTTTACAGGGCTGGCTCGAAACCCTCCAGGGGCTACAGTTACCTGAGAGAAGGAGGAGGAAATTGGCTCATGTGTTCTCTTCAGTTTTAAAAAAGCTGTTAAGGAAAGCTATGCAACCTACTTGCAGGGTGGGTATGCTGGAAAATAAAACGCCAGATATTTTTCAAACTTTTAACCCTACAGCATTTACTGCTTGCTTTTTTATGTTGAGGACTCTTGACAGTTTGTTTTTTTTTCCTTTGAAGATCTTTTTGAAGGACAAATAAAGAATAAGAGTTTGATTGCATACAAAATGTAAAATGTCATCAGGAGTTCATTTTGAAAACAGTTGCAGACTTCCTGCACCAAGTCTTTTCTCTTTATCCTATTGAGCATTTCTTTTTCAGTGCTATGCCAGCTGTAATAGCTCTGGGCATAACACGGGTAAAAAGTCTGAGGTTTTTGGAGATGTTCCTTTTGGAACAATGGTGGAAGCCATTTGCCAACACAGACCTGACTCAGTAGTTGTTGGTTTAGCTAAATTATATTCTGTATTTGGAGCAGATCCCTTGAACACTTCCTCAGGGGTCTCTGCCTTGCACAGTAATGCATGTGCTGGTGAAGACCTTCAGCAACCTGGGAGTTCAGGGTCCTAAAGTCACTGCTGCCTTGCTTAAAAAAAGTCTTCCAAGTACTTACTCATGAATGCTTTGGGATTTTGAAATACTGAACTGAATTGCTTGCTAGAAAAGTGGTTTATATCTGTAATTTAAAATTTTTTATTTATTTTCAAAATAAAAAAGTGCTTACTCTCCAAAGAGTAGCACTCTCAGAAGCACATCAGAAGTCTAATGCTGAATACAGGGAACAGTCATTTTAGAGAAAAGAATGCTTTTAGAGATGTTTTTACATTTTTGTTGCTTTATGGAGGAGATTTTCTCAAAGCACTGGGAAAGATGAACACAACAGATGTGCTGACTTGCACTAGGATCTGTGGTTCTTTTGGACTTCAGGTGCTTTTGAAAATTTCCCCAAGGGCAAAGTGGGTTCTTGACTAAATGGGTTTCATCAACTTTTCTTTGGATTTGCTAAGCATTTAATATTAATTATTAAAATTTGAATGTGAAATTCAAGATGAAGTTTTGGTTTGGGAAATCTTTTGTAGCAGTGCCTTGTTTCATGAGCAGATCTTTTAGTGAATTGAAGAAACTCAGATCTCACAGGGTAAGCTCCAGTTTCTATTTGTCCTTCTTTTTAATGTCAGTGGCAATCCCTTGAGGGTTGTGAAGGAAGCATTTTCAGGAGCTCTGTGGGTTGGAAGTGCATGTCCTGATTCTGGTCACTGTCACTGATACACCTCTGCTCCCCAAAGAGGAAGGGTATTTATATGGAAGTTGATGAATGTTTATGAATGTCTTTTTCTGTAGTCATTGCATCTGCAATCTGTGTCTTACTGCACAGGGAAAATGTTATTGCCATCCACAGATTGTGTTAGGAAAGGATTAAAAGTTCAGGAAAACAATGGAATATAATTTTTAATTTCTTGATAAACTACAGATCAAAGCCATTTATGATTGTAATGTTAATGGAATGTCATTGTTACAGTACTTGTGTCATTTACAGAGAGAGAAAACATCTTTTAAAATCATCAGTAGAGAGAACCTGGCCTTGTTTGTTTCTAGTTGGCCAAGGTGTTACAGCCTGGTGCACAGTTTTTGTATTTGACATTCTTACTTGTTTAATAACTAATTTAAGGTGTTCAGTTGAGTTTTGCAAGTATGTACTTCTGTTATTTTATGAAGGGTGGTTCTTAAATACATGCTCTAATTTTCCATTTTAATTTTTTTTCCCATTTGTCAAGCATTTTAAATCATGACCTGAATAATTTTATATAATCTCTCTCAATATTTCCTGAGATAATCACTTCAAAAGTCTTACTCCTAATGTCTTTGCTTGGATACAGAGTGCTCGTAGTATGCGAGTAAATGGATGTTATGTTCCTATTTCACAGGAGCCTGGGAAGAGGCACTTTACCTTGTGGGTTCACACTAAAGCAACGAGAGAGTCTGTCTCTAACCCATTTAGTTCCTGCACCTTTTTTCATCATCACACTTGTCTTCCAGTATCCCATCTCAGTTAATCATGAGTATTAGTCAGGCTCCTTCTCCTCCCACTTGACACACATCTTTTCATTAGCAGCTTCTTCCATTCCATTATCGAGTCGGAGCTTTTGTTACTAACAGAGTGTTACCCCTGCTGCGGTAGTTGTTCTCTAGCCTCTTCTTACTCCTTACTCCTCATCACTGCATTTCAAAAGTCCTCCAGGAATGTTTTTCATTTTAGCCAAGGGACCACACAGCTAGAAAAAAAACTGCACAGGGAATAAGAACATAGTGCAAAAAGAATATAATCCTTTGTTTTGCCATTTTTAATGGCCCTTTTCTGTGCACACTTAGGTTCGGCTGGAATGTTTGTATTTGCAAACTTAGAGTGCAACTGCACTGCTTTCTCGCCTTTCCAGAATTCCAAGACACCCTTGATTCACTGTTTTCTGTTTCAGGGTCTCTTGTGTCAGAGGATGGGTAGCGGATACCTGCATGATCGTATCTTTATGTAGTAATACTGGTTAAAAGGTTATTACTCTATAGACAGCTAGTCTGTTCATATACAAAAACAACATTGGGAACAGTCTGCAAAATACCATAAGCTAGCCTGGCTTTGGGAAGTCTAAAGCATTTGGGTTTTTGATGGAGCAGTGAAAGGTGATTAGATCACACCTGATTAAAATTCAAAATTTTTACTAGCTCATGACCAGCTCAGACAAACAATGACTTCCCCAAAGTTTAAGAGTTTGATTAAAAATATTTTAGAAATCTAACATTTGTTGGATTCTTATTGTGCTTAAATAAGCAATAATGACATCAGATGTCAGCTTGAATTTATTACATTAATTGCTACTGTAAATTTCTCTCGTACTCTGTATATTTTCCATACTAATCCTGACTTGTGGTGCTGGAAGCTGAATGAAACTACAGTTAGCTGTTAAAACTGTATAGCCAAAAGCAGAAATCTGATTGGTATAAGACCATACTTTATAAGTACTATAAGTACTAGCCCACAGCTTAGAAACCATGTGGTGAAAAGCCCAAGTTTCGATAACACAGTGAGGAAAATGCTAATAAATTAGTTTGTATGTGGTAGACCAATCAGTGTGGGTTAGAACAAACAGAAGTCATGTGCCTGAGTTAGCCATTTGCTCTGTCAGCCTGACAAAAGGAATGTCATCAGTGTAGGTTTCTTAAACTTAAACAGATGCTAAACTGTCCACAGTGTTCTAAGTCTCTTCATGGCTGGGCTCTTTGCTACTTGATAAGTCAACTGAATATAATCTTCCATGAAGTGAAGTATCTTAAATGTGCAGTGTTGTGCTCCTTCCATTAAATCGACAAGTGCCCCACTGTTGTGTGATACTGTGTAATGCTGTGGATTTCAGTTGAAAGGTTGCCTCCTTTTGGCTCTTCAGTTGATCAGAGCTTGATGTTTGTGCTAGATTTTGTTCTGTTTGTTGAATAAAAGAATATGGAACAAAAGACAGGATATTAACACAAATATCAGACTACCAAGGAAAAGAAAAATTTATTAATGAATTCACATCGACCACTTAATTACCCGTTAAAATCATTGGCATAATTGTTCATACTGTATTTGTAGAAGCATATTCAATAGACATTCAGTGACATCTGTCTGAAATGTGCCCTTCCTTTTTTCAGCTATTACAAAGAACATTCTGTTTAACTTTCATTTTGGTTTGTTTGCATAGTGACAGCAGTCTAAAATAATTTCCAGCTTACTCGCATATGTATACTAAATTTCCCTAGTGTCACCAGCTATTTGATCACAGAATCACGGTAGCTGTCCTTGACAAATAGTTCATGCAGAAGCTTCTCTCAAGCTGTGTAATGTGAATTTTAAATCAATCTCTTCAGTCTTCTTGGTTTGTATAGTACGTACTCTCAACAATACACATTATTCTGCACATATAAACTGTCAGCCTTGATCGTTTGGAATCTGTATTAACTTCTGTGTAGGATTCAAAACATGCCTACATAAGAAGAGAATGGGGATCACCAACACTGTTTTAGTAAAGAAGTTGCTAATAATTTTCTAGAGACTTCTAAGTAGTATATGATTTTTTCATATTGTTTTGAAAGTCTTTGCAGAACTGTCATTATTGCAATTACCTGCAAATAACTACTGGGCTATAAGAAACTCTTGCATAAATAAGCAGCCTCCATGAGCTGACAGAATATTGTACAAAAGTCACAAGGACATTTGCATGGCTCTCTAATAAGAAAACAGACGCATAAGCAGTAAAGACCGATGGAGGCTTTTCTGTTACTTCCTTGGAAACAACTGCACAAAGACTGTGAAAGAGGGAGGCTGTCACTGTTTGTGTGGGATTTACGAAACTTTTAAAACTTCTGCTTCTCATTTCTCTCTTCATTTAGGGATTGACCAGAAGGAATGTTGAATGTAAAACCACTGTAACTTTGGAAGTGATTGGAACTGCATCTTCAAATCAAACTACCACAGCCTAGTAGTTTTCTATCTATGTTAGATTTCTCTAAATTTCTCTAATTCTCTAAATTCACTATCATCTCCAAAATTTTGAAATATGGTCTTCATTTAATGCAGGTCTTAAAATTCAAACTTGATTTTGAATTATATTTGTGTATGGATGTCCATCTAGGAACACAGACAGCTCATTTCACTTGTGCTTAGGCATAAGAACCTAACTTTTCAGAGTCCCTGAGCATTGCCATAAACACAAGATGCTCATTAACCCTTCTCATTTGGCACAATGAAGAGAGGACAGAGGGAGCTTTACATGCTGTATAGCAACAGAACGTGAAGCTTAACAGAATTGCTCCTCAGTACAGCTGCAGTTCTTTCTTATTGTAAAGCTAATTTAAGACAAGCCATGTTTAGGGAAGCCAATCTCAGATCCTCAAGTCAGAGGTTGAGGAGGCACATTTGTAAAGAGTTGTTTGCTTCTGGCTGAAAAAATACTGAAGGTAGCTGCAAAGAAAGATTTAACTTCTATAATACAGCAGTTTATAATAAGTTAAAGGCCCTATGAGGAATAGTTTCATACTGTCTGATTGTCGTGTCCGACATTTTTATTGCACAAGTGCTTAAGGTGCTATACTTCTGCCAACACATAAATGAATTCTTTCTAATATGTTTGCTAGAGGATATATGGTCAGCATCCTGGTAGTTCACGTACTTTTACTGCAGAATTTTAATCTTGATTTATGCAGTTCTATGCCTTCATTTTTAAAATATCAGAACTGTCCACTCAATTTGCCATAAGATGTTTTGGTTCTAGTGGCGAACCTGTGCATTTTATTCCAGTATGTGTTTTCAGGAGTGAGTATTTTGTATTAGTTTGAACTCTTTAAATCACTGCAGGCACACAGGCACACAGAATATTCAGTGTTTCCTAACTTCTTTTATATGAAACACTGATTAGAAAAACAATGTGTTACATAAAGATCCTCACTTTCATGTCACATGGTGGCCAGACACAGCAGCTGAAATCCACATTTAGAAATGAAAACATTTTAATATAGTGAGAGTCGATAGACATGCATCAAAGTGAAATGTTATTTTTGTAGTGATCAGCAGGCTTCAGACCTCCCAAGCTAATCATAAACTTTCCAGGCCAATACAGCTGATTTGTTCTCTTATTGCCACTGGCCTCCAACTCCCTTTCCAAAGGGAGATGTCACACTTGCTGCTAGCTAGAAAATTAGCAAAAGGCTTCCTATTTCTGTTTTTTTCTTTAAGCCTGTTATGTGTGTGATACTTTGGTTTGTATATACAGTGTCTATGGGTGTGTCTTAGATGTATTCATGAACAGAACTTGGATGAGCTACCCTCTCCTTCTCTCAACTTCTGTTGCACTGGTTACAGCAACCATATGTTCAGGCCTCAGCTCTTCCTCTAAATCATGCCCTCCTTTCTTCCTGGAAACATTAACCTGGGAGAATGAAAGGGGGTTTTGTGTATTTGTCCAGGCTATCCAGATGTAGAACATTATGCCCAGTGTTACAAACCAGTGAATTTCTACAAAGTTACACCAACCATTTTTACTTGTGTGGAAAAGGCACTTTGAGATGCAGACCAGGTATTCCAAAGGACAGCTTAAGATGATTAAGGTTGCCAGATTGCATCAAGTCAGTCTGGTCAGATCTTCTTTGAATTGGCAGATGCTGTTCTTCAGTGTGTCAGCAGGCTGCGGTTGAACAAGATACAGACCCTAGAGGTGCTGGACATTTGTAGTTCTCTGAGAAAAAAAACCAAAACAAATGGCAGAATTGGAAATAGCACCAACCAAATGAAAGCCAGTCTGAATCTTTGTACAGGTGATGGTCACAGTTTGGCCCCTCTGCTGACAGAATGTCAATTCCTATGATACTTTGGTAGCTGTATCTGTTACTGCTTACGTGTTCAGTGGAGCATCCCTGAGTATCCTTTCCTTTTGAAGCTTCTTTAAAGAAGCTTTTTATCATCATGACTTCATTTTTTTTCTTCAACATTCCCATGGCTGATGGGTGCAATGAGCACGTTTTAATCAGTTAAAGAGAGCTCTGTCTGTAGTGTGTGCCTATCTAACACTCTAGGTTCAAAGAGCAGATGAGTGTATAAGTTGGACAGAGGACCTTGACATCAATTATTAGAAGAAAGTAGAATTCATCACAGAAGTGTAGAGTTTTTATTTTCTCAAAAATATTTCTGAGTATCTGTTTAAACTCAGACTTGAATGGAATTTTAGTTGTAAAAGGAAGATTTATCTACAAAGATGTACTGTAATATGATTTTGATTTTGCTCTGGTTTCTTTTCCAAATGGAGACAGAACCAGGTACATATTTAAGACTTCATAGCCTGTGATACGAAATGTGAGGAAACTTATCTAAGAATCTCGTGTCTGCAAAAGGTGTTACAGAAGATTGGATAAAGTAACATCAGTCTTTTTCAGAAGTAGTGTGTTTATACTGCTGCTGTTGTAGTGGATTTAATTGTGTGGAATAGGTGGGTTCACAAGCTCAGTATATTCCTGGGAATTTCTGTATTCCAGTATCCCCACAGACTAAGCATGTGTATGTTCAGAGTAAACATTGTGTGGCTGATGTGAGTAATAATAGTGGTGGTAAACTGGGGTATGCTAAAGCCTTGCTGAATTTATGGCAGAATGCAGAATTAGATGCAGAATTGTCATGTGTTGCAAAAAAAGTCCCCTCTGGAGCAAATTCGTTAGAACTTAATTTCATGTAAAATTAAAAGTTTATATTTCATAAGCATCATTCCATCCACTTTTCTGAACTCGAAAGTAACTCAAAAAGAACTTCCAGCTCAGAAATTTGTTGCAAATCTGTCAGTTATACACATACTGTACAAATTATGACCCAGATGCAATATATTCAAAAGTTTGACTCTTATGAAAATGTTCTCCATAGCCTTACTATAACCCAAGTGAAAACAAAGCTACCTTAAAATAATTTTTCAAAACGCTTCTGTGGTCAACTGATCACATCTGATAAACTAGTAACAGTCATTAATGCAGAGCAACTGTTAGCTGTCTTTTCTCCTTGTGCTTTAGGAATTACACTGATGAGTTTGACTTCAAATTCTTAGTTGCTTAAATGCAAGAAGGGATTTTGCTTTCAGCACTTTTTTCAGAGTCACACTTCTGACAATTTTCATTGTCCCTTCAAGTGTAAGATGCACCATCCTGTAACTGATGGAACTGTCCTGTTGGTTTTCAGTTTGGAAGAGGAATGTTAAATTAAGCATAATGGGGATGTCTTTTGGATTAAAACCCTATATATTCTTCCAATTAAAACAATGTGTTAGACTACTCATAACATAAACATGCTTAGAGAGGACATTTGTTAAGGTAGGGGTATCTTTGTGTTGGTTTTTTTTCAGCCACGTACTGGACAGTCCTTGTTTCCTCACTATTGTGTACAATTAAGAAAATAGTTTTTTTAGTCTAGAGTTACCCTTTATGGTGCTGCTGTGGAATATTGGCTTACAGTATATTTCTGTAGGGTTTTTTTCTTTTTTCTTCTAATTTTTATGCAAAATGACCTGGTGACATCAGCAGACTTTCTCAATTTTAAAATTTGCTGGGAAAGCTGTATTTGATCTCAAATCTAAACCTATCCATCAGTTTGTGTTCCCATGTAAGTACAAGTTGTTTTTGTAATATGGCTATTGTGTGAAGGTGAAAACTAAGTAATGCTGTTGGATTCTCCATGCGGGTCTGTTTTGAAAGCCCTGCTTGCCAAAGATGTTCTTGTACTTAAATAAGCCTTCTGGGCAGGATAATATTGCAAGAGGAATGTGAAGGAGCATTACTACGACTGAGTGAGGCCCTATATGTTTTCCTTTGAAATATCTTCCCTGCTTGCCAAACCGCCTTGGCAGTGAATAGCATGAAGCCTAGATGGGGAATTATGGATGTGTCCCATATTTTTCTCCACAATGAAGGGAATAGTCTGTGGCTCCTACTCTGATTTAAAGGCAGTGATTGAAAGTGTTGGGGTTGTAGGACAGACGTACTGAGGGGCCTAACTGGTAATCTCCTAAAATACCCTCGGAAGTTGATGATGCTCTACCTAATAGTGCATATAATAGGTGATTTCGCATAGGGATTTCTAGAAAACTTTTCTTAAATATATTGTTCTTCTAGATATGGATATGAGAATATTTACTAAAACTAAGTAAAGTATCTGACTTTGAATCCTTCACAGTTAAAGTTTTTAAGAGGAAAGGAAAAAGTCAAGGTTTTTTCTAGAAAGAAAGGTTACAACTTCAAATCCAGTCTTTACTGAACACTTTCTTTAGTGTCTCTAGGTTGCAAAAAATCTTGATAAGTTATAATGTATTACATGTCCTAAGAATGAGATTTCAAAAGCTTTTTTATGATAAATGCCTAGTGTTCCATGGTAATACTTCATAATAAATATTTTCATTCAAAGAGTAGTGGTTGATTTAATTGTCTATTTTGTCTTTGGATGAGTAGTCCTTAGGGTTCCATGGCAGACTGAATTTGTTTAATGCCATTTACCACCACATTTTAGTATGTATATTAAACTATTGTCTTGATCCACTTGCACATAATGTGTTTAGAAATTTGAAACATTATATATTTTGTATGAATTAGACTTCTGGTCTAGCATATTGTGCAGAATTTTGCACTGCAAATTGTTATCTGTACAATCTTTCATAAGAGAGGAAATATCACTTCTTTTCAGTAAAAAAGGGAAAAATCTGTGTGTCATTGGAAAAATGAAAGAAATGGTTACTTGAGATTGAAAGAGAAGCAAACAGTTTCCAATCAACCCCACCTTTTCTGATTAAATATAAATTAACTAAGGCACTATAAAAGTTACTTACTTCGCAAGCTTGAGAGAAAAAAAGATATTCTAGACCCAGCAGTTCAAAACATTATTTGGATATTTGTGGTTAAGAACAGATGCTGAAAACCTTATCATTGCTCTTTATTTGGTGTTTTCTTGGAAAGGGATAAAATGACCATACTTAATTGTAAACTTGTTTCTAAAACAAGTAATGACAAATATGCAGATTTAAATAGACAAAACTGCCAGTGTGGGAATGGTGGCTGGATTTGTTTGCCTGTTTGTCACTTGGGGAATTTATGTATCTGTGTGTGCTTTCATTCTCCATGCAGCTGTCCAGCATCATGGCAAAACCCAAAAAACTGCAAGCAGACAAAAAATTAAAGATGAGATAAATATATTTTTAACTTTTAAAAAAATTCTTAATTTTGTAATTGTTTTGGATGCTTGCATGAATCCCTTGACAGATTATCTAAACCAGCAGTGATGAGTGGTTTGTAAAATACATGTGAAAAGGCAAATCAAATATAAACCAGGTATGCTACCAGGGGGCTGCCAGGGTTCTAACAGTGGTACCCCAGGTGAGTAAGTACCTGGTGAGTACTGACATTGGACATGAGCTAGCACGTGGAGCTGTACCTAAAAAATAACTGGTATATTCATTGAGATACAGCTCATTGTGAGGAAGTCTTCCCTGAAACATGGTCAGAAAATTGAGACATGCTCCACACAAATATGAAATTACTGTATTGAAGAGACTTGGAACTGTGGAGGAAATCTTCAAAAGGAAATCTTCCTCCAACAATGAAGGAATTTTCTGTGGGTTTTATTCACTTGCTTCTTGTTGGAATTCTGATTGTTTTCCAGCCATGTGATGGTGTTGGCTGCACAGATGTGCTTTTACAACCAGATTTCTCAAACAGCCTGGTTTTATGTCTCTCCACGGGCCTTTAAGATTAGAACTGGTATTATTGCTAGCTTTAACCCACGTAGACAGTCTGAGTATGGGGATAAAGTAATCAGCACCATTTGTGTCTTTCAAAATACACACAGAGAATGTTTCCTCACTTCCTTTGTTCTAGGTGACCTTTTAAGAAGTAATTTTTTTTCTTAGTGTTCCTACTAGATTTGTTTACACCCTGTTACCAGCAAATAGTATTTCCAGATTTTGTGCCGTTGTGTAGATATTTTACACTGTAAACTGAAGGTTTTAAAAGATAGATAGATAGATAGATAGATAGATAGATAGATAGATAGATAGATAGATAGATAGATAGATAGATATACTGCCTTTAATATACCAAGGGTTGATAGCTATATATAACTGCTTAAAAATAAACTGGCAGGCTAAGTAACTTTTTAAGAAAAGTTTTCAGAGTACAAAACAATTTCGTGCAGTCGTTTTGGGCTTGACTCTCCTCCTTATATAGTAGAGAAGTGTGCCTGAATTTAGACAAGTCCTTGGTACCATGAGAAAATTTGACAGTACTGAACTTGTTTCAGTTGTTGGCTTCAGGAAGGCAAACTTCAAGTTAAATTATACTGGATGTGCTCTGGGTACCCAGACACTCATCAGCTGTTTATTCAAATATTTATCAGTTTTGTGAGTTGCTGATCCAGTAGTAAATGAAATATTTGAGACACAATAATGCATAATTATTTTAAGATGCTCCTTACCTAGTTTGAGCTGCATATGAATTTTCAGAATTCATACATGTGACGTGTAGCTCAAGATTTAACATAATCTGTAGCTATATGGTTCCAATTTCCTGTGTAGCAGAAACCAGCCTTGCAGAATTGGTCATTTTCTCTTCATAAATGATATGTGTACTTGAAAAACCACTAGAAAAATGGGTTGAAGTCCACGTATCTGCTCTACCTGTGTGCTTCCCAAGCTTGTAATCATGTGGAACCACTGTCCAGAGTCCAGACAGCTGGAGGACTCCAAATACACTGATGGTTCATTTGGTTCTAATGGGCAACATGTGTTTAATGGAATTACTTTGAAAGCAAGCACATTTCTAAGATAAACTGTCAAAAAAAATCTATTATGTAAACAGTCAGATTCCCCAGGATTTTGTTTTTATCAAGGCAATAAAGATGCACAGTTTCTCTTTAATTAAAAAGAGTTTGTTCATTTTTAAATGTTACACATCTGCAGAGAAAGAGAAGCCTTGTTCTTGCACTGCAGCTATGCTTCTAATTTGTACCTAATTTGCACCAGCAGCGTAACTGATCTGCTGGTGCTGTGTGTTTTTGACCTGGCATGGACCCCCAGTGATGAAAAATGAGCCTTTAGTCTACAAACAGGGTAGATTTTGACCTTGGCTGGTGTTAATTCTTTTAATTTGCAATGCATTAGAGGAAGGCAGTATGCTGAGATCAGACAGTCCTGTTGGTAGAGATGGCAAATTGGGAAGATGGAATAAAACAGAATATGGAGAGATTTTTGGGAAGGAATAATTGCATCTTTGACTCAGGAGTTGTATAACTAGATGGGAAAAGTTGAGATGTGCTTGCTGCCCAAAGTGTAGGCTACAGTACTATGAGATTAGTTCTCTCTGCTCACTTCAGGTTACCTGGGATGTATAATGAAATTACGTTGGAAATCTTCCTCCTCTTTCTTCCAGGATCTGGATTCTGGATGAGTGTTTAATCCAGTGCATTTTGATCAGCATTGCAATTAAATCCTGAGTCTTCAGTCAAATGTACACATTTCCTTTGGCAACAAAACAGCTATTTGCTTTTTTTTTCCTGCCAGAAGAGGGTAGAAACTTTGTATTCCTATAAACTATAAAAAATAGAATTGGATCATGATACAAGTCTTCCAAGATTTTGTCTCTTTATCCTTTGGATCTTAAGTAGGCTGTGGTTCGGTACCTCTGTGACATCAGAGAACAGAGGTGCCTGTGCTGCAGGATTGTCCTTGGCTCTGGTTCTCCAGCTGTATGACTCCTGCTGGGATGTTGACTTTCTTTTGTTCAATGGAATGCTGCTCTAGTCCTGTCCCCTAATTAGTATGTGTGGTACGTGCAGTACTGACCCTTTCTGAGGTTACCTCTATTTCAAGACTGTTTATCTGCTGCCAGGTACAATCTCTTACCTTCTTCCTTTTGCTTGGTTGGTTTCTGCTACTGCTGGCCCTCTATACAAATGTGAATTTTGGCCTAGGCACAGATGTTCAGGGCTCTTATTATGCTAATCAGCCTTAGTGGCTCTGACCAGTCTCACCCTGGTGCTCATGGCACTAGTAGCCACATTTAAATTCAGCCCTGGGCCTCCAGTCCCTGCTTGAGTGGCCTTGGAGGCAGCCTCTCTGTGGCTCAGCCTCAGCCATGTGTGCCCCCAACCCGAACCCTGCTGGTCTGCACCCTGCTCCACAGACTGGCTGCTTGCCTTGGCCTTGGGCCTGCCTTGGCACTACAGACTTGTTTCACCCTGACTTCCCTTCCTGCATCTGCCCTTCCTGCATCTGCCCTTCTCCACCTTGGAGTGGCAGTGGGATGGAGTCCTGACCAGAGACAGCACCTGCCTTGCTGCCCTTGTTGGAGATGACACGTGGCTCCTCATCCCTTTAGGGAGCCGCTGTCACTGCTGTCACTGCTCCCTGACAGTTTTTGAAGGTGGCTGATAGTGTTTTATTGCTTTAGTAAAGTAGTAAGCATGAAAAATATCAGCCAGCTTTTGAAGAGCTTTCTCTTTGTCTTTAGTTGGCAGGAGGTGATGCTCATTTCTTGCAAAAGTAGATTTTACCATAATGTTTTTTACACAGTTCCTATCTGCATATTGGCTTAGCATGTGCTACACTTGATCTGCTCCTGGGAAGGCCTCACTTCTTCAAAGTTCTGTTTCCCTCAGTCTAAAAGAATATCATTATTGCTTTGAGATTTTTACCAGTGTAGAAGATAACAGGGCAGGGAATGCATGTCCTACCAGAGCTTCTTCCTCTGAAAGAATTTCAAGAATGTTTCCAAGCAAAACTGAAAATTACTATTACACTCACAATCCTAACTGGTTAGTTTTCTCTTGGAGATGGCTTGTTCCCATCATTTTATGATGGCATGTTTAAGGTAGCTATCATTTGCCAGCTGGACACTGGGGAAAATGGGTGTTACCACTAAAATCTAGTTTCCATGTTTTTAGTTTTGGACCGTGAGAGACTCTCCTTTATAATCCTGTTCTCATAGGACGATTCAACTTTTTTTTTTTTGGTACTTTATTTTATAAATATATATTTTATATTTTTTTAATAATTAAAACAAGTATACTTACCTGATCCAGATCTCGTTGTATCTTTAAATTACTTTCTACATGTAGAATTAGAAGTGTCGACATTTATCCCTCATGAAGAAGTGAAAGATTTGAAAATATCCTGATTCAAATTTATATTAAGAATGTTTTATCTAAGAGGAGGCTTACTTTTCACAGGAAATAGATATGCATTATTTGTATAATTTATAATTAATTTGATGTAGGTACAGATTATTTAAAATTTTGCAAGGGGATTTATTTTTTTTATGGGCCAACAGACTTAGTCTCATTTCTTATTTTAGGTAAAGTATCCAATTATAGCTCTGGTACCAAGTATAGGTTTATTCCAGTTTTCTGGTAGTTGTGAAGGAATGGGTTCAAATATTTTAAAGGATAAGGCCTGCTTTTCTTTCGGGTCCTATTTTTAGTGGCTGCTCATTTGCCACACTTCAGCAGGAAACACAGATCCAAATGCCTTATGTGAAACTTGGGTGATGAGAGGCAGTTTTCTAGAAATATGTGTCTCCTTCTTTATGCATACAGAAAAGGAGATTAAATAGGATCCATCAAAGGACTCTTTTCCTTTTTGTTTCACCACTCTTTTGTGTATAGGAAGAGGAAGAAGACAGCATGAATAATGTTGAATAATGTGTTATGAAAATACTTAAGAAAATAATATCAAAGTTTTAAGTGTGAGGAGAACCAGAATATGGTGCTAAAAGTCTTAAGGCCTTATTAGGAAAACAAAGACATTGATTAACAAATGCAGAAATAAAAATTTTTGTCACAAGATGAATGGGAGTCATAAAAATTCGAAGTTCAAAGAATGGTGTCCACTTGCTCTATAGTCAAAATGTAGTGTTGGTCAGAGGAAGGAATGCCTCATAAATGTCGTCTTATTCTACTTGCACTATGCAACTACTGTCTGGGGAGGCAAAGAGGTGCTCTGAGAACTTGGGATATAAACCAGAATTCTATCATCAAAATAGAGAAAATTGGAATATGGCCATGAAAAATACACATTCTAGCCCAGCCCTGGGCAGGGGATAACCAAAGGTCCTTTCCTCCCTCTAGCACACTGTAACGCCAGAAAGGAGAAAGGGAGAATAGATTTAGTACCAAAAAAAAGATTCAAGATGATAAATCAATTTGAGGTTAATATTCAGCTCTTTGAAGTTGGACCTTCTCAGTAAAGTCTGGCTTTGTAATCAAAAGTTTTAGCTTCAAGGAGTCAAGAGTAGGGAGAAGAGGAAGGAAATGCTCAGATTTCCTTTTCAGGGTTTGAGTGTAGTTTAAAAGCACCATGCACTGGCAGTACCATGGCTGTAAGAGGAGAAAAGGGGATGATGATGAAGGTGACTTGTTACTATGGACAGACTTCCAGTGCTGTAACCTACGCTGGGCTGACCTAGGTATGTACCAATGTGTGAAACTTACTTTGTAATGCCATTTTCACAGGATAATACCTTTTTCATGGTGTGTACTTCCTAAACTGATCTCTACTTCCTCACAAAAGAGAAAGAAAAATACGAGAAACAGGGAAAAAGTCAGAACTTGGAGTGACTTTAGATCACAAACAAGTGGAAAAATGAGGATCGTGCAGTTTAGGAAGGAAATAAGGAGGAACGGAAGTTGAAAGTTAAGTTGGAAAGTAGTTAACCAATAAAAGTATTAGTCAGGACACAAAGTGACTGTATGGAATAATTTATTAAAAACTCCTTAAAGAGCATTTTTGCACAGCAACCCTTTGTCTTTTCCATAACTATACAGTGGGATCAAAAAATTATTAGACATATAGATGAAGAAGTAAATCTTTAGCTTCATTAGGTAAGGTAGCAGCAGAAGACATGCTGCCCCATGCAATGGAATATTGTGCTAGCCAATCAGTATTTCAGGTTTAGGGACATAGCTATCCCCTTAAATGCTCCTTTGCACAAGAAATTAAGTGAAGTCAGCTGCTTTCCTAAGAAAAAAAATTGAGCAAAAGGGTACAGATAAAAGTTATTTACTTTTGTGAGTTACTTGGGAAAGTGTTAGTATTTAATATACTAAATTGAATTAAAACTTCAACCAAGAAAGAATGCTGGGGTGCAGTGAAATATATGTGAGCCTCTGAGACTTGTTTCTTCCAAGGTGCTCCACGTCTGGGCTTCCCTTCCTAGGGCTCCATATACTGAACCCTCAGGCTGCAGTCATAGCTCACATTCTGTCTTCCTCCCCAAGCTGTGTGGGTTTGGTTTTGTTCAATGGCATCTATAAAGTCCAAGTAGTCCTTTTCCTTCTTGTACTTACTGTGATTTCATCTGTTGCTGGTCCATAAGAGACAGAGCTTCTGAAATGCAGATTCAGTGTGATTGTGGCTCTTCCAGAAGGACTGCAATAGCAAAAACTGCTTTAGCTGTAAAAGGCAGAGGATAGGAGAGAATCTCTTGCCCTCTTTCATCACCCTGTCTGCCACTGAAATGCAGAAACCAGGGGAGTGGATATATACACCTTCACAGGGGTAAAGAAATCCCTCAGTGGTTCAGCTGCAGTATTTCCTGAATCCAAGAAGGTAGGGTAGGGAAAGGCATTTTTCTGCATCCATCCTTCTCAGTACACGGTTTTCTCTTCAAGGAAAATGCATTCTTTCTGCAGTCTAAATTACCTGTCTGCTCAGACACACATAATGTGGCAGGAGACTTCTGTATTTCAAGTGTTTAATTTAACATGAACATTATTTTAAAAATAAAATTAAAAAAAAATAACCTCACAAGAAATTTTGAGTGAAATGTTGTGGCCAGTGTCTTTCAGTAGTTCAGGCTAAAAGACAGTAGTAATTTATTCTAACCTTAATACATCTGAATAATTAATTCAGAAAGGAATGCTTCCTGGAAAAAATGAAATGAGGTAATGATTGGAAATGCCTATCTGACAGCTATAAATATGGCAGCCATCTTTACACATGACTTCATCAACATAAAAATTTTCTCTCTTCCTTCTTTTTTCAAGTAACCTGTAGATCACCAACTGGAAAAAATGACCAGTTAAATAAAACCAAAACACACTAGATTTTCCACTTGATCATGTAATTCGTACTGAATTTCTTGTACATTCAGCCTTTTCCTCGTCTGTTAAATTTTTACATGGAACATTGAAATAAAAACCTAACACCTTTTCTTAAATAGTAGTAGTATATGCAGTGTCTACTTCTTTTCCTGTTAGTGACTCCTGGAAGATGGTGTCTGTCCAAAGTAAATTAATGCTATTTTAAATACTTGTTTTAAGAAACAGTTAAAGGGCTTGTTGGTTATGCTGTAGCAGCAAATTTGTTTCGGCCTTCATCCTACTTTTAAATAGTTAATTGGTTTAGGTGCTTCAGCTGAGCAGATTCAGTGGCATTGATGTTGCAGCTGTAGTGACAAAACATTAATTAATTATTTTCACTTGTATGTTGTAGAGCTCTACTTCTC
>VZRV01001200.1:0-53452 GCA_013398115.1 Falcunculus frontatus | reverse complement strand
AGAGATGGCCACGGAGGAGAAGGCAAACCCCAGCTCTTGGGGCAACCACCCTCAGCAGGGCACAGCCACAAGCTCTCAGAGCCTGAGGGCTGCCCTGCACAGCAGCGCATCCAACGAGACACACACCATATACAGGAGCCACATTCCTGTTGATGCCTTAGGATTTTAGCTTTTATATTTTTCATATTCTGTAATTCTTTAGTGTATAATTCTAAACTCCATATAGACTGTTAGCTACTGTTCTCCCATTTTAGTCAGACAAAACAATTCCTCTCTAGTCCTGAAATTCGAGGACACCTTACTTTCTCAGGCCCCGAGAAATGTAAACAGAAGTGGGTTGGGGAGAGCAAACTTGAGGTGAGTGACTTCGTTACCTGAAGCTGTAATTGGAAGATTAACCCCCGATATGCAAATAGACCAAACTTATAAAAGTATGAAAACCCGCGATTCCGTCATCCATTTTGGGCCCCTGGGAGCTTTGACTGCCGTAATGTACCTGAAGGCCTTTCAATAAATATAACCGCTTTTAGTCTCTTAATTTTGTCTAGCCTCTGTTTTTAGGTAGCCCCATCAAGGCATTCCTGTGCGAGTCTCCTGCATGGCCTCCACCGGGATGCAGAGGCCCAGCCAGTGGCCGACAGCCCAGCAGGACCAGGAGCACAGCCTGCCTGCCCCAGCTCCCCTGGGAGAGCAGGGCCCAGCACAGCCATTGCTCCGTGAGACAGAACCTGCTCAGGAGCTGGACACAAGGAGCCCGGTAGGCAGCGGCACATCACAGGAGACCGATGTGGTGCACAGGAGCCGCTTCCCTGTGCGAGTGTCCTCCATGGTCTCCTCTGGGATGCAGAGGCCCAGCCAGCGGCCGACAGAAGAGCAGGAGCGGGCACATGGCAGGCCTCTGTCAGTTCCTCTGGGCAGGATTCCAGGGACATGGTGCCACAGGCAGGGCTCAGAGCAGGGCCCAGCAGTGCCCTGTGTGCAAAGGGGGAGGCAAAACCTCCCCGGCACATCTCTGCCACTGCCTGCAAAGATTGCTGAGAATCTGAGCACCCTGTCCCAGAGGGAGCCCCCACAGGACCTGAACATGAGGCGCCCGGCCCGTGCAGAGCACACACTGCCCCTGCTCGGGGAAGTCAGCCCAGTTCTCCAGAAATTAGAGGAACTCTCCAGTGATCAGAGGGAAGAACAGACTGTGCATGACAAGAAATTCGCATAGAAAGCAAGAAACCTGTCTTCAAGGCAGGGAAACCTCTCCATGCATAGGACTGCCCTCAAGCCTGGACAGTGTTCTCAGGACCCTGGAAATTCTATCACCTGGATCAAGGTTTGAACCAGGAGTGGGACCACCATCAGCTGGATTGATGCTGGAACCAGGAGGGACATCCCCATCAGCAGGGGATCAGCTGGAACCAGGACTGCTGATCTCTTGCTCTCACTCTAATTTTTCTCTTTCTTTCTCACTTTCTCTCTCTCCCTCTCTTTTACTCATCTCTTCTTCTCTCCCTTCCTTTTCCCCCTACCACCTTCTCTGACACCCCCATGCTGGTGTAGATACAGTAGCTTAGGAACCAACATAGCTGTAGTCCCTAATTATGCCAATTTTGTGATTTACTAATGAAACTTGGTGAGTTTTTCAGACCCTGTGACTTTTGTCATTCCTTTCGATCACCATCATTTACAAATCTCGTGTACTTCCTTCTCCTTGAGGGTGGATTCACACAGTTGTGGTTTCGCCATGGACACAATAATCAAAGTTCTGTCTCAAGCAGGGTTTTTTGGTGTGCTTTTGGGAACCTCCTGGACCAGTTTTTCCCGGCTGGCTGATATTGCCAGTTAACATCCAGAAATTTGAATTCCCCCCTAAGGACAAGGGCTAACTGGTTCTGGAATGGTTAAGCTGTGTTCAGATCTGTGTTCTTCCTTGATGGATTTTCCATTCCCGTGACAAGCTCTTAATGTAAAAAAAAAAATTCCTTTTATGCTGCTGCTGGGAGTCTTATTTTTCTTTCCTAGCTCAGGTTCTCCCATTCTATGCTATTGGTTCTTTCTGTTTGTTTTTAATCTGTAGTCTGGCATGGCTAATAATGGCAGAATTGCACATAAATAAAATCCATGCAAAATGGAATGGGCTATTGGTTATGGCTATGTGAAACAGAGGTCTGAAAACACAAACTTAACATGGAAATTCCTCATTGACAAACTCTCCCTATTTTTTTCAGATTCCTTTTTCAGAAGAAATTTGATTTGACTCCTATGATGGACAGAGACATGGACTAATGTAGGGGTCAGAAGAAGGGGAGGAAAGAACCCAGACCTAGGGAGTGCTAGTGGAAACTTGTTATATGAAATTATTCCTTATTTGCCTACACAGAAGCTGTGAGCAAAGATGTGCAAAGCAGTGCTGTCTGCCCATGAGAATTTTAAAACTTTCATGTCCTTGCCTAAACAGACAGATATTTTCTGTAGTGATGCCACCTGCCTACATTTGTCTTTGCACCTTTGATATCTTCTTCCACATCGTGCTTTTCTTCATGTTCGGATGAATTTCACTTGCTGTCTCTCCTCTCTGGGAGTTTGATGAGTGACACTGACAACGAGCAGAGCTCAGCCAGTAAATGGGCAAGTGATTAACAAACTCTGAGTAAGGACATGGTGAGCTGTACCACATCAAGAGTTTATAATTCCACCCAGGAGATTTGAGAGTAAGAAGACAATCTGACAGTGACCAAAATTAGGATCACCAGATGTGTTGCCAGTAACCCAAGGGAACACAGAGGATGCTGCACCTTCCACTTGCCAGTTCCTTTTCCTTTGCAAAACCAACAGATTCACCTTTGCCTATTGAACCATAAAGATTATGCCACTGAATTGCTACCATGGCTGTGACTTCTGTGTGATTATTTACTTAATTCATGAAAAAAAGAAGCTAAATTTATAACCCATATTCACCAGTCACTTTTCTAACCTAGGGTATAATTTCATAAAAATGTCCTACTCCCAACTGCCTCAATTGTGATAGAAATCCTAAAATCCTTCAATAACAAAGCAATTAGTAACATGGATTTGTATAATTATACACAGGCAGAAACAAAACTTGTGTCCAGGGATTCAAAGAACACTGAGTATGCCAAACCCTGTGATCCCTGATATGGAACTCAACACTGTTCATGGGGAGGGAAACAAAGAGACTCCTGCTGCTCTCTCAATTCCAGGTTTTCCTTAGCCAGACTCAGGCTCAGGTATAACTAACAGGAGCCAGGCTTTACAGTTTCCTATAGGCTTCACACAGACACAAGCCCTGACAAGGAAATAGGGTGAAATTCAGTCACTGCTTAAGTTAGTGATGAAACTCCCCCTGATTCCTCTAGACCAAATTTTCTTCCCTGAACTCACTGCTTTATCCCAGTGATATGATTGAGAACAAAGTGAGCAGAATGTCAATGCCTGGTTTTATAACCAGACAAACTTTGGCTGCCACAGCAGCTGCTTTTTACCTGGCCATCAAGCCCAGGGCAGATACAGGAGTCAGCAGACTCAGGGGAAGTGACCTGTGTCTTTTCCTTGTCCCCACTGGTGATCAGACTCAGTGACCAGGCATGATTCATCTCACAACCTTTCTGTCCCTTTCTTTACAGTCTATATTAAACAAAATATGAGCCACACTGTAAAGCTGGAGTGGATTTGAAATTGGGCTGTACAAGTTCACCCATCACTAATAAACCATCTGAAAGGGTGCCATTTCTCCTCAGCACTTGACTATACATTTATCCAGAAAATAAATGCACTAATCTCAGGTCAGTTAAAACAAAAATTGCCCTTTTAGGAAGCATATTGCACACTGAACTCTCATTCACAGTTTGTATTTAAAGGCGAGTATTCTTGCTTTTATGTGGCTGCCTGGACAGAGAGCACATTTAAATGGATCATGAGGGTATTTTCTCACAAAACATGTGACTGAAATACTAGTGGGGGGATTTTGAGGAACTGGATGCTGGAGCTGCTCCTGTGGCCATGCAAGTGAATTTTCTCCAATGTGCTGAAACATTCAGCAGTGTGAGGACAACATCACATATTTCCCTGCTATACCTTTCCTTTGGCATCTGATTTTCACCCCAGAGACACGATGAGGATCCAAAGATGGAACTTGTGCCTGACTCATTAGCACAGCCATTTTCATGTTCTGAAAATATATTGTCTCCCATTTCTTATGGCAGCTGGGTGGCTGCCACTAACAAGCAGTTGCTTATGAAAATAATTTTCCACACGTTCTTAAAATAGAAAAAGCAAAGTATGCGCTGGCAGAGTTTTAATTTCAGACATTTAAATCTCAGGGCAATGCTGCAGCTTAGTGAACAAGACAAGGCACATCTGTAACATACTATAGCTCACATTCTGTCCCACTGGCAATTCATTTTCTGCCATGATGCCTTTTCCATTCCAGTTAGTGGTGTGAACATATAGGAAAAGGGCATCAAGTTATTTACTGGATGTGACTCAGAAAGCAGAATCAAATTTCACAGCCAAGGAAGGACAAATGGTAAGCTGATAAGGAACAATTTTCTTGGGACTTTTTGCTGAATGATGGTTTCTTCCAGACCTGTCCCTCCTCTGGTCTCACAGATCCATTTATTCTATCTGATTTACCTTACTCTTTTCACTTCTTACCTTGTCTCTTCAATTTGCACTAAATTCAGGCCTGTGAGATATATTACAGCAGCTGATTCCTTTGTTACTTTTCACTCGAATGGAGAGACCAATGCTGAGCACAGAGAAGGAGAGAGGTGCTGCTGTGCACACACTATCAGAGCCTGCCACAGCAGAGACAAATCATTTCCCAGGTTAATTAAAACCCTTCTTATTCCATCACCACCAAAAAAGGTAAAATACAGGAATGATACAGAACATCCATTCAGAATGGTTAAAGGTTTCCCAGCCCTCTTCCTAGCACTGTCTCAATAATTCAGCTGTTAACTTGTTGGACACAATAAGACTGGTTATTCCTTAGGCACAAGAATAATAAATATTATTACTAATAATTAACGCTTGTAAAGCTTTTTTGCAAGAAGATAGTTGCTATAGAAACATTAAGGTGTTCATATATAGACAATCATTATTGCAAGTTATTTAATTTGAAAATAAGAAAATCTGTACATGGCAAAAGTTAATTTTACAAGTGTTTCTTGTATTGTTGGTTTTTCATTGTTGCTGTTGTTTTCTTTGGGTTTTTTTTTATAAAACAGACAGCTGAAAGTATTTTATTCACTTATTAACTTACAGATGACAGGTTACATTTAGGACTGAATTATTTCAGTCTCATACAACTATTAAACCAACCTGGATTTGCAGCAGAATATGGCTGGAGCAGCACGAAGTGAATCACATCCATAATTTGTACAGTTCCTTGGGAAATCTTTGTTGCATTTCAAGGCCATCAGCAAAGCACAGGTGTAGGGAGCATTAAATGCTTTGCTGGTCATTATTTCTATCTGCCAGCCTGTTAACAGATAATTTTGGTGGGAGAATTCATTCTGGAAAAGCTTGAGAAGGGGTTTACATATCTTCATCGATGTTCAAGGAGTGGGTTTACACTTTGAAGTACAGCAACATCTGAAAACAAAAGTATGTATGGATGGGTGCTCCGTTCCTTCCTCCACCTCCCTATTTGAAACAAGAGTGACACACCAGCAGAAAATAAACTCGAATTCTCCAGTGGAGTGGGCTGTTGCTTTTGGAGAATGATAAATGTGGTGAGCCACAACTGAAAAATACTACACTAAAAGAATTAAAATGCATCAAAGACAAGATTTCTTCTATTTCCCCTCCCACTACTTCTAGGACAAGAAATTCAATCTTAGTAAAGTTCTTAGGTAATCCAAAGTTCTAATATTTAATTTTGTTTTCCCTGTTTT
The DNA here is from genome assembly GCA_013398115.1 of Falcunculus frontatus. Classification (NCBI taxonomy): domain Eukaryota; kingdom Metazoa; phylum Chordata; class Aves; order Passeriformes; genus Falcunculus; species Falcunculus frontatus. The sequence continues at coordinate 47,543 of VZRV01001200.1, read as the reverse complement.
ATTTTGGTTTCAATATTTGATTTTAATTCACAAAAAAAAAAAGTCTGAAGATATCTAAACCCATCTCAAAGTCATCTCTAACACCGCTTTCACAATTCACAGAGCCTTTGGAAAGACATTTTTTTTGGGCTGAACAAATCATAATTTGTCATCTCAAGTTTTAGAGCCATCTGTTTGAAGAAGCATTAAATCTACACTATTTTTATCCAGCAACTACAGCATCTATTTTTATTTTGTTATGTTTTACAGGAGCTCTATTGTTAGCTTTCTCAAAGCCCTCTCAAGAGGTTTAAACTTGTGATGACTTTTTATTTTTAACTTTCTGAATTACTACCTGTTCTTAATTTACCTGTATTTCTCTATTTTGGGATATCTCAATATGTTCAGACTGTCAGATTTCCTTAAATCTTACAGATGACCTGTTTCCATTTGATACATGTTTATGACTGTATTTACATATAATGTTTGAAATGAAAATTTAGAATCCAAAATTACATTTCTCTTTCACCTCACAGTGTGCCAGCAGATCTAACGGTGGATTAGTACATATTCCAGTATATCCCAGTTTGTTTTGACCCTATGGGTCCACACTAAGAAACACTTCCACAAACCAAATCTTTATTTTTTCATCACATAAACATCAGAAGGGACAATTTGTTTTAAAGAAGCAGATATCTGCACCAAACACGAGAGCTGGATTGGTTTGTAGGAGAGAAGAAAGACAGTCTACCCTGAAGAAAAGGAGGAAAAAAGGTAACAGGAAAGTGAAGCAAATAAACAAATCCCAAATTAATTCAGCAGGTGTTGCAAGAATTAAGTCTGAAGTATATGAAATATATTACTTATAAGTAGTCCTTTCTATTCCTTTCCTATTTTAATTTGATTGGTTAAAAACTGTCTTAAGACTGATGACATGTCAGGAATGCTACAGGGTACTGGCCCTGAAAAACAGAAAGCAGTTAGGTCTAAAACTCTGGGACTTCTAGTGCCTACCAGGTTTTTAAACAAAATCATAAATAAAAATATATGGAATAGATCAACCAGTAAATTAGCACAGAGCGGAGCAGCTGGGTGTGGTGAAAACTCCAAAACCAATAACAATTTTGACATTGATTTCACAGGGACCAATAGCTCACCTTGGAGTACAAATATTTCAGACAGTAATTTTTGAGAAAAATGGATGAATTTAAATGAAAAACTTCTTGTTTGAATTCCAGCTCAGCCAAAATAGACTTATGCTTTGATGAAATAATTCAGATTTGTATTTTAACATTTTTCTTTCTGGACGTTTACAGATGAACAAAGGGCGATATAAATACAGATACAAAGGGTGTGAGGGTTTCTGGCCTGGGATTTTACTGATTAAATAGTAGATCTGAATTCTTTTAGTGAACTGCTCATCTGTGCAGGGCCACGAGCTGGGCTTGATGATCCTCGTGGGTCCCTTCCAACTGAGCATATTCTGTGATTCTGTGAAACCATGTCTAAAAGAAGCAATTAATTTTCTTTACGCTAAACACGAAATTAAGTAGAAAAAGATCCCCCAAAGAGATGGGTTGGGTGGTCATTTCATTTTGCAGGCCAGTGGCTAAATTCCAGGTAAAGAATTCTTCTCAGCAGGATGACACTGAGGCAGTTCAGTGTCAGCTTCTGGACCCCAGCTTGGGCCAGCGTCTGCTGAGAAATGTGAAGACACAGCCACTCATCTGGCATGGGAAAATCTACTGAGGACCCAAACAGTGGCAGAAACTTTCTTCTGGTGTGGTCCAGGGCTCCACTGGCCTCTCTTTCTTGACCTGATGTAAGCAATAAGGAATAATCTATATGAGGTTGGCTGGACCAGGGTTGGAGTTTCAGGGTTAAAAACAGGAACTGGTTTGTTTATGAAAAACGGATTAGAATCCTGTGTGTTATGTATTATATTCAGCCAATAACCATATTTTGGATGTATAATACATATTTATGTGAGTAGTACAAATCTAATAAACTCTTCTTTTCCTTCTCGTTATTAGCCAACATTTTATCACCCTTTTTAATCAAGGCTCTCAGAACACAGAAGGAAGGAGTTCTGTTATTTTGTCTCCATTTGTTTTCTTTTCCAATAAAAGGTAAATTGCTGTTTTCCTTTTCTTGTTAAAAGTTGATTTCTTTGGGTGGTTTTCTGGATTTAATTTGCAATTGCATTGCTGTCAAATGTTTTGCTACTAAAATAAGTAAAAGAGGGGGAAAGACCAATAGATAGACACATCCTGTGTTGTCTACTTTGATATAATTTGCCATCCACAAGAATAGAAACAAAGTAAAAGTCTATAGTTTGGCTGTGAAGGAAAAAAACCACTAAACACTCCAAAGTCTCACCTGAATTATTATTCTGTTCATAAACACACTACTGATAGAAGCTTCGACTACCCAGAGCAAATGTCCTGTCACCATCTCGTTTGCAAAGCTGTGCTGGATAATGTCTCAGAAAAGAGAGAGGAAATAAGGACAACTTCCACTTCAAGTATTAAAAAGAGGTTTGGAATTTTTTTGCTCATTTGAGTTCAGACTCTCGCCTTCTACAAAGCAAATAACAGAAAAACTCCAAGAAGCACAAGATTAGATCAGAGCTCTGCTCTTCTATATCCTGGGCAAACACAAATTAGGCTTTAAAAGTCTTAACTCTGCACTGCTGAATGGAGGCAAAACCAGAAGGGTAGAAATAAGAAAAAATCACAAAGCAGATCAGGAATAAAGAGCCCAGGTGCTAAATCCATGTATGAGCTCAGGCACAGCAATGCCAGACCTCACATTCTGATGTGACAGTAGCCAGGACTAGACCTTAAGGAGCTTGAGGAAGGGTTTTGTGACAGCTGAATTGCTCCAAGATAAGCTGGAAGGAACATTAATCTTTAGTCCTGGACACTAAGGAGGATTGGATCCTTTCCAGTGCTGTTTGCTGATCTTTTACTTCCACCTGAGATTCTCACCCTGTATATTAGACGGTCTCATTCTAAGGTCTGACTGGAGCTTCCTTTTGATATTATACCCTGTCACCATTTTTTAATTGCAGTTTGGAGGAAAAATTCATGTCTTTCTCTTTAACAGCAAAAAGTAGCTTTTTCATCACAAAGATGTCTTTCCAACCTTGAAAGGAGTAAGGAAAAACTTAACTGAAAAAGCCCCTGACTGGCAAATTCTAAAGTGCCAGCTACATACCAGCTTTATTCATACAACTCTATCATCCTGCTAAGCACTTTGCAATTTAATTTCTTTCTTCTCACCTTCTTCAGGCCCATGTTAAATCCGTTCTGTGTCTCATGGACTATTGAAAGCTTCTTGGGATGACTTAAAATGTCTAAAAGAGGATGGATGGCAGGTTTTACCTCATGGCTCAGCTCACTCTGAACACAAACACAGACATTGGCAAAGGAGGTATCTGGGACATGGCCACCTGTGGCTACCCTTTGACAGCCCTGTCTCCCAAACACCTGCCTGACTGTCACTGCCCAAAAGCTGTTGAAGGGGAAATTCTGATTTTAACTGCTCAGGAGTAGTTACATGCTGCCCCAGCATTTCCTATTTGAGTAATGCCTTCTCTAACTTGAAATAGGAAACGCCTGAGGTGTCCCTTATAAGGCTGGATGTGGTGACAAGATGCAGTGCAGTGACATGGGGGATGTTTGTGGCAAAGGCAGATGTCAGGAGTGAACACAAAGCTACCTTTTGGGCATCAGCCATCCCAAATCAGAGGCTTTATGGATAAAGGGATGACTTGAGCACAGCAGAGGTGAGGGCATCCTTTTTCCTCCCATATGCTCGTGGAATTCAGCACTCTTGCATTCGTGCTTGAGTGAGTAGGGACAGAACAAACAGAAAGGTAAAGTCTGCAGGCTCAGGGAATCAAGTCTGTAGCTTTATGTTCTTCTTATTTTCTTACAATTTTCTCTTTCCCTGAACTGAGACACAAATCTTTCTTCTCTCCTAAGGGGGGGCAGCCCTGCAAGGGGCAGGACACACAGGAGGTACATTTTAGGGAGAGGTTACAGAATCAGCAGCAATTTCAACAGTCCGATGTCGAGCAAACCTCCCACTGAGCAGCTCTGGCCAGGGAATATAAAGGAGTTTTTGAAGGCAGAGTGAGTGCATGGCTATCAAACGAGATCATAAAGCCAATGCAGAGAGCCAATATGAGCCAGGATGAGGGTTCAGAACTGGGTGAGAAACAAAGAAACTTCAGTCAATAAAGCACGAGCGCTGGAGTAGCAGGCACCCTCAGGGTTATATTTTAGGAAAAAGCAATTGCAGACACTGAAGAGAAAATAAACTCTGATTTCTAAATGCTCACAGATAGCTGATAGCTTGGAGTTGTAGCAGTTGCTTCCATTACAGCCATCTCATGCAAATACTGCAGGTGAATCATTATCCTAATCGCCCAGTTTGGAATACAATCATCTGTGTTTTGTTCCACGTGAGAAATATTAATTCTGTTTGCCTGCCTCTCCCAGTGGTGCCAGATGAAAAACTCCACACTATTTTCTTTATGTGTGACAATAAAATCAATTGGATTCCACAATTGTTCAGAAATAAGGAACTTAAATATTTTAAGAGAAGTTGGTCTAAAATAAGGCCAGGAAAACAATTCTCTCCAACTGTAATTTCCTGCCTGACTGCACAACAATTTTCTACAAGCTATCTTCTTCTGTAGATTCAGCTGGAATTCAGCCAGGATGGATTCTATTAGAAAAACACTTACATCCATCTTTAAAAGACTTGACATCAGCCCTATTCACACAACACTTGTCTGTACGGATGAGGCAGGATGGATAGATTCCAGGGAGCATCTTGTGTTCCCCTAAACGAGGGGAACATGGAAGAAAAACTGACCCTGGCATACGCAGAACTGAGAAAACAAACAGGCAAAACAAACCAGCAGAAATATGTCTCACCATTCAGATTCTTCCTTCATCCCACGGGTTGGAATCTTTCATGGAAGTAGTTGTCCATCTTAATTATTTTTCCCATGATAAATTTCAGTCTTTCACTACTTTTCCAGTTTTCCATCACTTTTTATTTTTTCCTTGCGAAACCTTAAGGGATGAGGCTTTGAGCACCGCAGTCCTAAAAAAAAAAAAAAGGAAAGTATATTGACTTAGTAGCTTTTTTTTCTTTCTTTTCTTTTTCCCACTAGGAATCTGGACAGGACAGATCAATTGGGCCTACTTAAAACCTTTTTGTTTCTAACCATATTATTTTCTGTTCAGCTTAACAGAGACAGGTCTCTGGGCTGCAATCTAAAAGCATCAATATGCATTTCTGAGTTACACAGGTGAAAAAAGCATCATTTTTCTTAAATGAGACATATTTTCTGTCACAGTGTCTAAAAAATTACATAGTTCAAGCTGCTTCTTCTAAATTATTGAATAGACACCAAGCAGTAAAGTTGTACAATGTGGAAGTCTTTTCAGCTGTGTTTGTGAAACAGTTCATTGAATTTTACATAAATGTAACTTCTGCAAAAGAATATTGACAAGAAAATATGAAATTGTTTTGAACACAAACTTCCTCCATCTGGATGTATTGTGAAAAAAAAGAGGTGAAAAGCATTCAGGAAAATATGTTTCCATGTGCCTTTGCCAACAATTAGAACTGGTTAAAGTTTACTAAGTGCTGAATATGTCAAAGATTAGTATAGTCTTAATGGGATATATATGAACATACAGAAATTTGGTTTAGAAAACAAAAATATATACATAGAAAACAAATATGTTCCTATATTTATATACATATAAAAGAAGAAAATGGACACTGACACAATCTGTCTGTCTTTTTATGGTCGTTTTTCTATACTGCTTGGGTTTTGAGGGTTTTTTGGTTAATTGGTGTTTCTTTGGTGGATATTTTTGTTGGTTTGGTTTGGTGTTTTTGTTTACATTGGAAATAGCTTTCCATGCTTTTTAGGTAGAGTTATAAAAATACAATTTCTCCTCTATCTGAATTAAGATGTTGTGCAAGGTGTAAGCAGACACCCTCGTATTCAGTAAATGCCAGTCCAGTTCCTCTTTGCGTATGGAAATGTCCACATAAGCACCAAGCTTTAAAAACCAAAGCTGGAAATGGGTAAAAGATTGGAGGGAAAAGCAGGAAGGGCAAAGCAGTCAGAGGATGAAAGTCACAAGGAAAAGGCAGTGTTGTGTGCAAAAAGAAAGTACAGGGAAATGGTGTTGTAGTGATCTGAACAGCAGCTGCAAATGAGAGAACAGGTGACACAGCAGTGTGAAGCCTTAATGTTTCAGTGTCATTATAGGACGGAGGCCAAAAAAGCAGCATTTTCTCATTTTTTAAATGCAAAGTGTTCCAAATATTTCCTATTATCACAATGGAACACAGGGAAGGAGGCAAAGCAAAATAGCTGAGGCTTATTTCTAGATATAAGTCAATATGTTTGACAAATAAGTCAATATACTTGTGAATAAGCATAAGTAAAAATTGTTCATAGCTATTCTGAAAAGTTATGCACGTATCTGCATGGTAAAACAAAATAAACCCTTTTTTTTCTAACTAGTGTTACAATGTTTGCACATACAATTCAAGTTCTTCCACATTCAAATAAGCAGTTAAGCCTGGGCTTCAGGAAAGTGTTTAATGATTCACAGGGCAATCTCCAGCTGGAATATGTTTCTTACACATCAAGTTCTTAAAAAAACAAAAAAGGAAAAATGAGTGACCATTTCAGGCAGGCCTTTTCCATACACATGCAGGACTTCAAGAATTTAACTTAAGTGCACATTTTTTTGCTTAGGAAAACTGGGGTTTTTTTCTTGTTAGCGATAACAAGATTAGCAAGTTAATAATTACCAGATCTACAAGATAATCTTTGACTGACAGTCTGGTCTGATGATTTCCTTGAAAAGTGTTCCACGATGAGAATTTCCATAGGAAACTAAAATATCCTGCAGCACTTCCCCACCTGCAGCATAAGCAGTAAATACAGTTATATCATTTCTGGAAGAAAACTTCTCAGTTTGGCAGGTAGTGAAGTTAGAGGATGGAAATTTAAAATTCTGTTTAGATAAACAGAGAACCAACAAGAAATACTGGAAATAATAGTGGTGGTGGCAATTCCTGAAAAGCTTCAATTAAAAGTATTTTAATCACTTCTTCTTTTAAATTGCAATTGCTTTAATGTGTTTTTGTGTTGTTTTCAAGATGCTGTGAGCTAAAGCTAATTGGGAGGCTCCATAAAAGGGGGAAGATTTGGAAGGATACTCTTGAAAAGAGGCCACTCGAATGAAGAGAAAATAAATGCTTTCAAAATTACACTGTTATATGAAACACGAGACAAATGGATACAGCTTCCTGTTTATCCCACCCAGCCCTGGGCACTTGCTGGGTGTCTGTCAGCAGCCTTTAATGGAGATGACTTCCAGAACAAAACAGCTCATAATGTTATGAAAACAGGGGCTCTTTCATGTGCCTTAATGTTGACAATCAAAATCAGCAATGCTGAAAACCTTGAAAAGCAAAGGATAGCTTGGACTTCTTTTCTCTAAATACAGTTTTGGGGACTCATGTTGCTTTGAGACTCTTTTTTTTTCTCACCTTTGGGTCCCAAAGACCTCTCAAATCATGGGGAAAATTGCACACACTTATCTCACAACTGCTTTCTGAGGATAATCCTATGGAAACATGAGAGTTACCTGAAAACTGTGGTGATGGTTTACAGGCTACTGAGGGATGGTGTGAGCTGAACTCCTCCATGTCCCCCTCACTACAGGAAATCTCCATCTGAAAAATAAGTTTTGTGCTGCTTGGCTTTCACTTCCAGCAACCTCTCCTCTGTTCTCCCAGCCATGAGATCCATCTTTCCCTCCCCTCATGGTAGCTGGGACTGGTAGACAGCAGTGCAGAGGGAAGGATGGGAAACTTCACAGTCCCTGACTTTGCAGAGCTGTGCTGTTTGTCTGTTTATTGCCATGTGACATTCTGCTCACGTCATTCTAAAAGTCAAAATAAGAATTCTTTAAAAGTCAATAGCTAGATGTTTTTGACTTCCTTTTACTTCTTTTTTATATTATTTTATCTAGGGATTGTTTCTCATTGCTACTGAAACCAGCAGCAGATTAAAGACAGAATGAGGACTGGTGCTCCTAAAACACAGAGCTATATAAGGCACAGAGCATCTGCTTGAGTCAAAACTTGAAGCTGTGTAATTTTTCTCACAAGGCAATAAGATGCCAAAACCACTCATATCAAAGCTATATTTTGGTCAAACAGAACAAGCATTCACCATTTATCAGGACTTGAGCCTAGTAAATTATTTGTCACTCTCTCCAGTGCTCCCCAAGCATTGTCAACTTTCCGTACTTTGCTTTAAAAACCTTTCCTTTCTTAAATGACATTTGAAAAGGTGGTAAAGGCAGCTTTTTCTTTTTTGATATATAATTGTATATTATTAATATTTGGTGGATTATCCCAAGCAGTTGAAAAAGTACAGAATCCCACTGCTTGCAAAGCCAGTATGGGGGAAAACAGAGGAAAAAAAAAGTGCTGTTAACTGCTGTTGTGAAAGGATAATTTATGTTCTACTTCAAGAATAGATGATAGTTGTATGCAGCAGACACACACCTAAGCTGTATAGAGTGTGAAAGTTTACATACTTATTGGGTCTCACCATGGGAATTAAAGTTACATCACCCATATTCCAGAAAAGTCTTTGGATTATTTAATTATTTTTAAATCATTCTCATTTGGTCTCGTCCCAGCCTGTGCTAAGGGATCATTTCAGCACAGTTTGGGTGAAATCAGTACACTCAAAAACATTTAGGTTTTTGTGACTGATATTTTCAGAGGAGAAAAAGTCCTTTTATGAAAAAGCTCCTCAACTGCAAGACAAACAGAGTCAGAAGAGCTGCTGCTTTCAAGGCTCCAAACTGCACGATATTGAAAATCTCCTACTTGAATCAAGTAGAACCTGTACCAACTCCAGCTGCAACACCTGCTATTAAAGGAGAGCCTCACCAAGGATGGAAAGTCGATTTCTGGGGAGATTACACCCAATACAGGGTTCTCTGAGGTCATTAAGGATGTTTCTTTGATGACTGTTACTTGCAACAGTTAAAACTTGAGTTTCTTCAAACCATGGTTGAAATAACAGAGGTAACAGTGAATTTGGGGGAAATCCTCCAGCTATACAACAATAAAGCATGTAATAAAGCATATCCAAAAACTAGGAGTGAATGGTCTCCCCTGTGATGACACTGAAGGATCATTTTTATTGGAAATCACAGCAGCAATTTAAAATGGATTACATTTTTTTTTCTTGAGAAGGGTGAATCATAGCCAATTTCACTCTTCCATCTACAAGTCCTTGTGATTCATCCTGCCCAAATTTAAAAAGCACTATATGTCTGTTTCTGAGACAGTCAGTCAGCCTTCCTTTGCGATCAAAAGAGAAATATATGCATTTTCAGAGCATAGTTTATCTGACCTATTTTAGATGTTCACTTCTGATTGAGATGAATCAAACCCCAGTTTCCATCAACCACCCTGACTGGCAGAGTTCTGTTGCCTGTAACAGGAACATGAGCAAATTGCTCTGATGTTGATCCTGACCAATAAGATGAAGCCAAATATGTAACTTAAGTTGGGAGAAGAATCTCTGTGAACCCCCAATGATCTGCAGAGCAGGCCCTAAGGAGTGGAAGTCCAAACTGATGCATCAATCTAACACCCTGCCAGGAGTTCTCTCCAAGGATTTTAGGTTCTTGTACACTGAACTGTAAAGAATTACTTGTAAAACCATAACACTCTGAATGAGAAAGGAAATAAGGATATTTTTTACTCTCCTCAGTCTTCTTGATCTAACATCATGAAGATTAAGGGACTTGACAAGACTTTTTGCTTTTCCTTTACTCCTTCTCCCTGCATCACGATTTGCAGAGGAAGGAAATGTCCAAAAGGGAGATGTGCTGTGCTTTGATTGAGTTCACTGTGCAAATAATTGAGGAATTAAATCTGTATGCTGTCACTGAATCGTCTAGTGACCCCTTGCAGAGGGAATTGTTAACCAAAGTTGGTTTGGTAACACCAGGACAATCAGCTGAGAACCTGACATTTGAAGCTCTGTAAAGAATCGTGCTAATGAGTTTTAGACAGACGTAACCAACCACAATTGGTATTTGTCTATGTTTATACTGAATGAAAAATTAATGCAAAATTGCAGTTTCTCCACACAAGGATAAACTACAATGTGAGTGAGAAAATTTAATTATGTCTAAGGGTAAGGTCAATATTATTGAGAAAGTAAAATTTGTTTTATTGTCCAGTTTTAAAAGACTTCCTTGTTGCATGGTGTATATGCACAGCTTGAAGGTGACAGGAATATTGTCCTCAGAAATAATTAGAGCAAAAAAACAAGCAATCTCTAAGGGCCTGTCAGCAATTAACTGGGTGATCATATCACAGTGGCAACGCACCCCTAATTTGGACTGCTTCCATCCTAATAGGGCAACCAAGGGATTTAAGTGTCAGATAAAAAAACTAACAAGGGACTATGATCAAGAAGGTTGTTAGGTGTATTTTTTTTTTCCAAGATACATAACGCAATTAACAGTGCTAAAAACATTAGTTCCGCACAGGACCTGCATCTTCAAAAGGAAATTAGAGGAGAGTTAAAATGAAATTTCAATGAGGACAACTTCAGACGTCAGGGCCCATAAGGGTGAGAAATAACGAGATGTTTATGAGGAGGAGAAAAGTACTAAAAACACTTGTAGGCTTATGGGTAATCTAAAGACATAAAGAATGCAAAGTGTGATGCTACACGAAGTGACTGAGCCAGAGGCATGACTGTGACTGCAGCAAGCACAAAAATGGACGGAATCAGACTGTAAACATTCTCAGAGTGATAGAAAATCTTTTAGTGAGGGAATCAAATGGATTATTAACTTAAACACCGAAGTCCCTCATGCAGTGATACTGTCTAATTTAAACACATAATAGTCAAGAAATCAGAAATTGTGGTAAATAAAAAAAAGAGCTGACCTGATCAGAGTGGAGGGGTTGTTTTGACAGCAGCTGGAGCAGTGACTAAGGGTAGTACTCACAGTGGAGGAGTTGCTTCTCAGCTATGAATTTCTCCCCCAAAACAAGTAACTGGTTCGTAGACATAAATTTCATGCAGAGTAACAGTGCTCACTCTTTAAGTAGTAAAAAGCTCCTGTTCAACCGACGTAAATGTTTTCAACACCAAAACATAATCTACACTGGTGGGTCACTTGAGGGTTTGACTCCACAGGAGGTGGTTACTGAGGCTTGATTTGTTCGTCATCCACAGTTCTCCTTTCCATGAAAAGTCACAGGCTGCATCTGCAGGCAACGAACTGGTGTTGCTGGGGGCAACATAAGGACATTGCTGATTATCCCCAAAATCCCATCTCTCCTTGCAAGGACACTGGTATTCATCTTGCCCATCACCAGGCTTCTCTGTGTGGGGTGGTCACCAGGCTTTCCCTTTGTATTCAGGAGACAAAAATACACATCTCCAGGGTGCGTTTCACCTGAGAAAATCCTGGTGTCTGGTACGAGCAGGGTCTGTTTCTTTCCACTGCAGAACTGTGTAGACTGGCCCACATGGAGCCTCCCTGTTGTGTAGAAACTGCCTTTTGTAGTGGGAGTGTGCTGAGGCAGCTGAGCCAGCACCAGTTGAAGCCCAGGAGCCTCGAAGCTCTGGTACAACTGAGGCCCACTGGTGGGACACCTCCGAAGTCTGAAATCATCCCCTTTTCTCAGGGTGAAGCCCGCTCCCATCAGACTTTGTGTTTCTAGGAAGGTTTGGACTGTTTAATCGGCCCATTGGCCCATGTCTGCTACCCTCTAAAAGGCTGTAACCCCACCTTCTCCTCGCCCCTGCAGTCTCAAGTCATTGGTTACTGGTGCTCTGCCCGCCCCCCTCTCCATTCCCCTATATAAGTTGTTGTGTCCCTCGGCTAGTATACCTCCTTGATCTTTTGTGTGCTAATGGCCGGGGGTGGAAAAAGGGGCATATTTCTCTTTAGCTGGTCTTTTGGTTCTATCAAGTGAAGCTTTCAGGTTCATTAGATAATGTCCACATGCTCTTTCCATTGTGCTTCCTTTATTTACCTGAAGTCCAGACTTTCTCTTGCAGTAGATCCTGCCTTTTCTTCCACCCATAGTGATTCATTTTTCTTCTAATAAAAATAAATAACTATGGCCTTTTTTTCTAGCAGTAAAAATAATTAACTAAATAAAATGAAGACAGGGAGCAGTAGAAGCAAAATAATCACGAAAGCCAAGTGTCTCCTGTCTTACTGAAAGGGAGGGAGGAAGAGTGTTCTTTAATCCAAACATCATGATACTCAGTTACATTCAAGCAGTGAGGCAAATGTACCCTGATGAGCGATTAGCAAAAAATCTGACGCTTGAAATCTTGAATCGTACTTGTGTCTGATCTAAAGGGTTGAGAATTGTGTCAGGGCATCAGAAGCTTCAGACATCACCTTAATGAGATCTCCTGGTTAGCTGCAAAACCTCTTTGAACAGAGAGTTTGATCCCAGGGTGTGCTGGAAGCCTCCTGAGCAGGCTTCATTCCCATTAGGCCAGCACTCCTCCAGGATCTTCAACCCTCTTCACAGACACAGAAAACTGGCTGATGAAAAGGTCCTTCCTTTACCCATGACGGAAGCCAATGCAGTGATGACATTTCTGTCAGATTCCTGTCTAATGTGTTCTGTGAAGCTCATGCAATGAGAGTCTCATTCTGGGCAATCCACACTGGTGACCAACAGAATTTGTCATTGGCAAAAATTCTCTATTTACTTCAGTATTCCTCTGAGCAAGGAACCCAAGCCCATTATTTTGCATCCTAGGTGCTCCCTATCCTCTTTGCAATGATTTTTGTTATGTGTAGATTGCTCAACAAATAGGACAAAGACTCCTGGGGTTATACAGTTTGAAAGCCTAATGAATGGAAAGAAAAAGTTGAAGAATATAACTATACTGCAGCATCCAAAAACTAGTACAGAACCTTGTTTTAAAAAAAGAAAGAAAAGGAAAGAAAAAAAGAGTTGACTGGGTCACTGCAGAGATGCCATGAAGACATTAACCCAAGCAAGTGATGAGTTAACTGCTTGAAATTAATGGAATAGTTTCTATCTAAGCATGCCTTTCTGAAAGAAAATAATCAAGCAATAAGAAGAAAATACCCAAATGAAACCATCAAACTAGATATAAAAGAGGGAAATTAGAATTAGAATTAAGAGATTCAGGGAAAATTAAAGGATGATTCAAAGCTGACCTAGGTGTATGCACTGTCTTTATGCCAACACTGAATTGGTTTTAAATAGCTGTAAACTCAATCATGTATTTAGTAAACAGAACTGCTTGTGCAACAGCTGCCTTCCAAAAATGTGTTCCAAAGACTTACAGAGCTAGAGCTAAATAAATTCACAGGCTGCACAAATGGGTTGAATTTTGAACTCTAGTTGATATCTCATGTCGTTTGGATTTCTTAGAGATAGCAAAAACCCAATATGTATAGACTAAGATGCCACAGGAATGTTTCTACAAACTACAATTTAGGACGAGATCTCAAAGCAGCTCAGCCACCAGACAGCAACTAGAAATTAGGCACAGAAAAAGAAGTCAAATTATTCAGCCTCCCTTTTATGTAAACCTCACACCTGCTTCGTCTTTTAGACAAACCAACCAATCCGAAAATCAATGTTACCCTGGTTTAAAAGTACAACTTCCATTGATTGCGGAATACAAATATCTGTATTGATTATTCTATCTCCCAATCCTCCTTGCATTTCAAATCTTTTCTGTCTCTATGTACCTTTCAAACCCGAATACATGTTCCCTAATTAGCTGGTCAGAGAAGCAAGTTGCATCTGATCAAAATTTTATTTCTTTTTCTGTGCCATTTCCCTTTGACCAGACACCTGAATTCTCTCCCACTCTGAGGGAGGGAACAGGAGAGAACTGCCAGGTTGGGGACCAGTAGAAATTTGACATTTCAAATTATCTTCAAGAAACTTCAATGCAGGTATAAATTGAGTGGGTGGTTTTTTTCTTCAAATAAAGTGAAAATCTGGGAGAAAAAAATTCTGAAAAATTTAAACATAACTCTGAGATGCTATGAAGTGGAATATAACATAATATCTCCACATACCAGAAATGTGGTAGACTGACACAGTTGTAGACTGGACAAAAGTCACAGAATCATAGAATTATTTCAGTTGGAAGGGACCTTAAAGGTCATCTAGTTCCAACTAGATGATGAGAGTGAGAAGGTACATTTAACAATTTAACATTAAACAACAGCTTAAAGCCATTATCGCTTGTCCTGTCACTCCATGATTTTGTCTCAAGTCGGTCTCCAGCTCTCTTGGAGCCCCTTTAGGAACTGGAAGGTGTCAGAATGTCCCCTTGGAGCCTTCTCTTCTCTGGGTGAACATCCCCAGCTCTCTCAGCCTGGCTCCATAGCAGAGGTGCTCCAGCCCTCAGAGCATCTTTGTGTCCTCCTCTGGACTCACTTTAACAGCTCCACATCCTCCTTGTGTTGGGGACCCCAGATCTGGACACAGCTCTGCAGGTGGGACCTCACCAGAGCAGAGCAGAGGGGCAGAATCCCCTCCTTCACCCTCCCCATCCTGCTTTGGATGCAGACAAGGGCACGGTTGATTTCTGGGCTGCCTGTGCACTTTACTGGATCACGTTGAGCTTCTTGTCAACCAATTTCCATCAAATGTCAATCATTCTGATTTAAGTGGTACCTTGCAAGTTATTCATTATATTGTTTTGCTTATACTCAATAAATTATAGCAGCTAATTAAGTCATCAATTTTAGCATTGCTACCTGTCACTTGTTGCCCTCGGGGTCCTGACAGGGAAATGTTCTGTTATTTGGGGGAAGTGGAGGGTGCAAGCGGAAAGATGTAGAGAAACAGCACGTCCAGGTTTTAGTTCAGCAGCAGTTTATGGGTACTATAAAAGGAAACTGAATGCTGCATTCAATCTCTCCTCTATCTTTTCCCTTTAGCAGTTCGTCTCGCCTTTCATTATTTAGACTTAGAGCATTCTGAAAAACACTGGAAACGGAAACTGTGCATAAAATTCTTTCTACAGTTTTTTCATGAGAGAAAATCGCCATCCTGTTTTACATAGTTTTCATGGGCAAAACGTCTTTGCAGGAAGCAAATATGGTTTTTCTGTTTAAAAAGACCCCAGTGAAACGATGCCATCTGCATCAGCTCCACTCAGGACGTGAGATCAGGATTAATGTCTGCCTTAGGGAAGAAAGGAGCTGTATCTGGGCACAAATATTGGGGATTCCATGTCCAAAATAGAGACTTTCACACAAATGCCAACCTGATGGAAGGTGGCCAACTCCTTAAAAATAAGTCACACAGGGACCTAAATACTGACACTAGCATCTTCAATATATCCCCTTTGAGTGCCCCAGCCATCTAAACACTAAATGGGGAAGGAAGCACAGCCTCTGCCTGGCTGGAATGTGGCTTAGAGGGCCAAGCACATCCCCAGCACATCCAGCAGCTTCAGAGGTCACCAGTTCAGTGTTAAAAAGCCCAGAAACTTCTCATCAGTGTGGAATAATTTGTAAGGCTCCAGAATGATTGGAAATAAACAACTGTGGGAGCTTGTGGGGCTTTTGTCTGGCTGTTCCTGACTCATACAAAGTCAGCTGCCAAGTTCCGGGAAAAAGACTAAATGTGAAAGTCAAAGTGTGTGAACAAAATATATACATGGAGTTTATGGCACATTATTCAACCAAGCAGCTAAATACAGGTTTATTCCCCAGTAGTCTTAGTTCCACTTGCTGGAGTTGGAAGGAAAAGAAAGCTTTTATTAGAAAATTGTATTGTCTGTAATCAAACATTCTTGTACTGAGAGAAGATGACACGCCATAAATCTGAATATATGTGTTTAAGTTTTTTAAAATAGCAGAAAATTACATGCATTTTTCTATTTATCACAGCCACAAAAATACATCAGCCAATTGACTCCCACCAAACAGGAGTAAAATAGTTTTTTCCATTTTTTATGCATAAGAACTCTATACATCCCTTCATCCCACACCCGCGTGATTGTCTGTTGCTTTTTTATTCCTTTATTAATTTATTTTTCTCTCCACATAGGCAGATATTCCATACTCACTCTGAGATATCTGTTTCTGCTACTACTACTGGGCATACAGACCATTACTTAAATTTTATCTTGATGCTTTTTTTTCAAACTATTGGGCATCTCCGTATACTCAATATGCAACTTTTATTTTTCCTCAGGAGGATGTGCATCTTATTGGCAATGCAGGAAAAGAAAACAGCACATTCTGTGTGTTTTCTTCCCACAGTTTTTCTAAGTGTACAAAGCCATCTTCAAATTATTTTTTTGGGCTGAACTCAGTTTTATTTAGTCTCACCTTCTCCCAAGAGAGCTGCAACCACACTTCTGTACTGTTTCCTTTATTTGCTGTCTGCCCCATTGTAAAGATGATTGTTTTTCAAGGCATAGGGAGAAAAAGAGAAAATTCATTTTGATATAGCCCTGAAAGCTTTATTTGGCTAAAGATACTTGCTTTTGACTTTTTTTCCTCAGTGATCAACACTCCTCACTCTAACTTGTATCTACTCTTCCCTAATTTCCTCTGTTGTCCTAAGAAACAGAGAATTGCAAAGCAAGACTTTGCCCCCCTTAAGAAATATTGTCCTTGCAGGTCCCTTGGTCAGTTGTGCAGGAAAAGACTCATCCCAACAGAGACCCTGCGTGAGGTGTTTAATACAGGATGGACATAGCCCTGTGCTCCAGTCCAGGAAAGAAATGAACTGAGAACCATGGAAGTGGTGTCAGATAACTTGGCAACATCTGTGAGCAAGGCAGAGGTGTTGGAGAGGAACATTTGGGTCCACCAAGCTGTTTTACCACTATTTCTTAAACTAGCACTCTTGTGGAGATCATCTGTGCTCATGTTGTTGGGTTTAAAAAAAGCATCTGAGATGGCTCAGTATGACATATTCTGAGTGAATTTTTTTCTTAATGAATGATCTGGCAAAACCAGACATATTCTACTGGAAAAAGAACTCAATTTTAAAGAATACTTGCAGTAAAATATCAGCAAAAAATGGTATAATTCTTTTACAGAAACATGACCCTTTAGTTTAGAAAGTATTTTCATTTCTTTGCTTTGAAATATCTTCATTTTTTGCTGTTTCAGGTAGGATCAAATGTTTCCAGCCTCATACAGACATAAAGAGGATTTTCTGTGTATGAGCTCGGTGAAGATTTCAGATTTCTGCATCCAAACTTGAAATGATCGAGGGCTGTCTCTTGGTCATGAGAAATAAGCAGTGCATTAGTCAGCTCAGTGGAGGATTTGACTGCCTTTATAACCCCCATTTCCTTTATGCCATCCCAGGAAAGGTTACTGGTGCAGCCCCCACGGTAATGGCTCTGCCTGACATTTCAAGGCACATCTAACAAACACCAGCACAGAGACACAACCCTCTCAGCACGGTTTCAGGCCATTGATTTGTCTCCATCCACAGTAACTAACGTCAATGTCACGAGGATTAATTAATCAATGATGGTAAACTGGTTGTAGGGTGAAATTCTGTTAGAATGTTTTAGTAAATTTGGTTTGTTTCTACACCTGGATTTTTGCTTGTTTGATTGATTGGTTTTTGGTTTTGGTTTTTTTGCGGTTTTGGTTTTGGTGTTTTTTTGGTTTTTTTTTTTTGTTAAAAAGCATGATAGTTTTTTTGCAGTACTTGAAAAAAAAATAGGGTCTTAATGCTGTTCCAGCACTACAAAAACCAGTGAAACATTTGTCTTACCCAGGGAGAAGCCCTCTTGGAAGTCATACTGAAGTAGAAATGTTCAAGATTATTTTGGGATGAAAAATGTGTGGTAGAACAGACTATGAGCTATTAGGACACGAAATAAAACTATCCCGGTGCTGGGCTCTGAAACACTGCTTTTCATAATTGTACAGGGAAAAAAACCCCAAAACAACTTAAATTGGCAAAGGATTCTTTCCACTGTAAGTAGACTATAACTGACAAAATTCTCACTGTGATTTTTGATGATCCCCTAAAAAAAAGTTTAGTGTGCCAAATGTAGTGTACCTTCAGATGAATTTTTTTAAGTTAGTTACTATCTCAACAGAAGCAGAACATTGCATCCCAGTGAAATTTTAGTTTCTCCATTCAGACAAAAGTGTAATTTTTTTTCCTCTCTTGCCTCTGTAATGCAACATGTATCTGACAAAGGTATAAAGTGCTCTTGGGGGAGAACAGGAGAATTTTCCACCTGTTTTGTTCTAGGTTGTAAGGAGTCCACTAAGGACAGAACAATCAACTTTGAGTTCAGTGGTAGAGAGAAAAGAGAAAGGGAGAGAAATCCATGTTTTCAGGCTTTATTGTGAAAAACTGGGAAAAAATGAAACAGGAGATGATAAAGCCAGGCTGGAGGAGGCTCTGAACAACCTGGTCTGGTGGAAGGTGGCAGGGCTGGAATGAGATGAGCCCTAAGGTCCCTTCAGACCCAAACCTTTCTGTGATTCTGTGATAAAATTCCAGCCCACAGGAGACCAGGGAGAGTTTTACCATTCACTTCAATGGGATCAATTATGTACCCAGTGCCATCTAAAATCTGATGCTGAAGCATCTTACAAGACATGTTTGTGTAGGGGCCATCCCAGAAAATAACCTTTGCAGCAGCAAAAAGCTGCACAATCAAAAGGGCAGAGATTCTGTGCATTCCTGGAGAGCTCTTTTATGCTCTGTTCTTTGTGCCAAAGCCAACGCATAAAATCTTGTGAGAAAATACAAACATAAAATCCAAAACTACAGCAAGAGAAAACTCTTGAAGACAAGGAAGCTGCTTCACCTTCAGACCAAAAGCCCCAGCAAACCTGCATTCCAAAGTGAATGACCAAGGGATTCAGCCATTTCTGTAATTTTGGATGGATTGCTGTCCCACCTACCCCATGATCCTCACTTCAATTCCCTTCTGTATTTGTTCAAAAAGCCCTGTGTATAGCTGAATACAGGAAACAACTGGAAACTCCCTGTAAATGGATTTCTTAAATGTTGTGCTGCAGACAGTGTGATGAGGGGAGGGTGACACAAGTCCTGATGAATTTAACTTTCTTTAATTGAGAAGCAAGTTCATTTGGGTACCATGAGGCAGCTCTGGGACAGCCACCAGCTCTGGGGAGCCAGGTAACGATGCCAATCAATAAATTAGAAAGTTTTATTTATAACAGCCACGATTTAAACTTTATGACAGCTTGAACAGCAGAAAGGCTTTAAACATTTCTGAACAGCCCATGGAGTAAAGTTCTCTGAACAGCCCACGGCAGCAGGGGATTCAACTTTTAACCCACAACAGAGCTGTGAGTTAAACTTTCAGGAAGAGGAAGAAAGGAGGAGGGAAAGACAGGAAAATGGAAATATAGAGAACAGATCCAGGTCCACACCCCATGGCCCGGTGCTGTCCCAGGTCTGGTTCCTGTGATGACAGGGGCACTCCCAGCCCCCCAGTTGTGCTATTTTTCCTCACACAAGCATATTTTGATATTCTCAAACTTCTCAGAAGGGATTGGGGGGTCTGTCTCAAACCTGTTTTTAGAGATAGTTACCTGAGATAAGGAAGTTGGCATCAGAAAATCTCTGTCCTGATTCCACAAGACCCTCTTTTCAAACCACACCTTATCTGGTTGGCATGGCAACATTCCTCTTCTCTTCTGCTGAGTGTTTGAGGCATTGGCTCTTTCAGGTTTACATTAACTCTTTCAGCTTTTCACTCTCTCACAGCCATCATTCTTATTTAATGTTCTTTTCATTAAGGATAATAAGAAACACCATATCTGAATTCTGTTCTCCTAAAGCTGTTGGATCCTCCCATTAGACTTACACTGTAAGAAGGATTTTTTCTTCTTGAAGGAACATATACATAACAGTGATCATATCTTGCTTTGTAAGTTCTGACTTATCTTTTTGGCTGTTCAGACAAGAAAACAGCAGAAATTTCCTCATAAAACTTTGGTGATACACTTTTGCTCCCATGTCAAATTTGTATAAAGACTTCACTGTCTATTTTCTATCTTCTTCCTCTCTTTCCTCTAGGGGATGTAATCAATATGAATCAATATAATCTCAGAAAGATTAGTTTAACTGTCTTGTTCTTCTCAGTACTAAAGGTTGGTACAGATTATTTAATCATCTGTGACAGCATTTTTGGAGCGAGGAGCAAGCAAAACACGCACACGAACTGCTCAGACAGTGAAATGCTCATTGCCTTCCTCTAAGCTGATTTTATGCCAACCTAAAATAAGAACTTCCCCAACAAAACTTTTCAGGCAGAAGAATCAGGGGTCGAAAAATTTCTCCTAATATTGCTGCTTGGTTGGAAAGAAACACGTCTATATTCTTATAAACTTCAACAACTCCGTAGTATGAAGAAAGAAATGCAGGCAGGACTGAGTAATGGCGTTGTGTTCTTTGGCTCTAAAGGGGAAAAGTGCTGTGTAATCCATTCATTTGGTGTGCAAGTTGGGGAAAAAATGTCAAGTGTGTTTGTTTGCAACGCTAATATGACAAATTAGGTCGTTTGCCACATTTTGGCAGAATTCTCTGGCTCAGCAGAGAACCTGAGCATGTGCTCACCTTTGGTAAATTTACTGTCATGTAGCTTAAGAGCAAAGCACATGCTTGGCTTGAGGCTTCAGATAAATAGTCAGAAAATCAGCACACAACTGCCCATCCTATTCCCAGCACTGCTGAACCAGGATGGATCACAGGATATTTGATTGCTGTCATTTTTTCTTGCAGAGTTCATAGCACAGCACTCACTCCACAGTGTATGTGGTCACATATCCTGAGGTTCTTCCTAAATTTTTGTCTGGTCGTGAATTTCCATTCAATTCATCTTCGTTTCATCTTTGGGGGACATTTCCTAAGACACTTATCAAAATCTCAGTCAACCCTACTAACATTAATTCAGGGATTCACAAATTTATTAAAGGAATTGCACGATGATCTGTTACTTAGAGAACTTTGAATTGGGTGTACCTTTCATACCCTTTTATTTTCTCATCATTTTTTTCCAGTGAGCTGTGGCTACCATTGGTGCTTAAACTTCATCTAAAAAATGTAGTCCCTGGATCAAGTACTCAGTTTCGGAAGGAGACACTTCACTAAAACTATTGGTTCTCTTTCCCCTCATCAAACCATGATTGGTTCCACTGTAGACCTGGCTTTATATGCTCAGGAAAGGAAAAATGACATATTTTATGAGGACTGATATCTGCCAGATGCTCAGAAAGGAAATTCTGATTGAAATCTACACTCTCAGACTTTCTGTCTAATGTTTGTCCAGACCAGTGACTTTCTACTACATATTTTGACAACAGCACAAAGCCCGAAGGGTGAGATCCAGCACCCTGAGTACTTCATTAAAGGGCCGAATTCACAGATATTTTTTTGCTCACTTGACTCTGACACTAAAAGTTGAATTCTTTCCTGTCACATTTTCAGGTAAAAAAGGTGAATGTTCCACCATAAAACCAGGTAATCTGGTGGGCAGGGCAGAGCAGCTTGAACCTATTCACACTAATCCAGAAATCAATCCCAGGTCTTGTAATGAGGAACTGTGCAAACCTTGGGTGACAGTCCTGCCTTTGTTTTAACAACTGTGGGTCCTCATTAGCTCAGCCCTCTGCTCCATCTGATCCTCTGCAGGCAGAAACTGCAGAGCTGGCCATGGAATCTAGGCGTGAGTGTAAATTAAGTGAAAAAAGGTGACAGTCTGAATGCCTGATAGGGACTGACATGGAGCTTGCCCATAAAATTAAAGCCTGATTGCAAACTTTGGTTTTTAATTCATTTTTTACTGCTATTTTTTTTCTGTCCCTAACTCTGATCACAGTGGCTGGTTTCAGCTCAATTTTCAGTAACAGCGAGTGACTCAGAAGTCACCAAAACCCAAGAAACCCAGTAAGAGGAAGGATTAAGATCAAATACTGGTAAGTTTACACCCTAGGATAATTTGGTGAACTAGTGAATCAAGTTAAAGACAGGAATGCACAGTAAAGCAGGTTACATTGGCTTTGATGCCCACAGGACTACTTAGTTATTGTGATGCTGAACTCAGAGGTCTCTAATCAGCTTCTTTGGTTATTTCTCTAATTAGATTGTTCACAGCACAACTAATTAAGGAAGCAAGGGCAGGAGCTGAAGCCCAAATCACACTTTAGGTACAGGGATCTCTCTCCTTATACATTAAGGTCTCAACTTCTGTCCCTTTTCTAATGACATCAGCCAGTGCTGCTGTTAATGCAGAGAGGAAAATTAATGAACTGCATCCCAGTAGCGATGCTCTCTCACTGATGACATTATGTGTATTAAGATCACTTTAAGTCTTTACTGTCCCTTCGTTTTCAATCTGAAATTCACTGGAGTCAATGG
Organism: Falcunculus frontatus; assembly: GCA_013398115.1. Taxonomy (NCBI): domain Eukaryota; kingdom Metazoa; phylum Chordata; class Aves; order Passeriformes; genus Falcunculus; species Falcunculus frontatus. The sequence continues at coordinate 25,052 of VZRV01001200.1, read as the reverse complement.
AAAGTAAAGACAGCAGAAAAGAATTAAATCTTTCTCTCTGAAAAATCTTCTACTTTGAACTATTTTTAATTTCAAACAGTGACTAAAAATATTCTTTCTACTGAAAACAGATTTTTAAAAATCAGTTTCAGAAATTTTTATTATTTTTAATTTAAACTAAAAATTTATCTTCCTAGATGCTGGTTTTGAAGAATATTGTCTTTTTTTTTTTTTTTTTTTTTCAATCCTGGTGCCAGAAAACAAAGGCAGGAGATCTTTTTGGACTGCTATATATTTTGCTAGCAGTGTATTTTCCATCAGAAACCAAATCCCATGCCAAATTCCCAGTCGGATCTCAGAGAAAGCTTTCTGTGGGGATTGGAGCCGTGCTAGCAATATATAAAAGGAGGGAGTGATGTTGCATAGTTGGGCAAAGCTTTATCACAGGGAAAATAAGCCTGCAGGACATGGTTTTCTCTCTGTGTGATGTCTGGAGTGTGTCTCTAACTGGAATGAGCACTCAGGAGAGCTCAGAACAGAGAAGGTCTCACACAGTTTGTCTGCATGGCTGTGTCCTGCAAAGTCCTGTCACCTGTCTTTATTCTGCACCACTTCCTCTCATCAAAGACATTAAATAATTTCTCATTTTTAGTGAAAATGCTAATAACTCTTTCAGTATAAGCATGTTTGAACAGAGTTGCCAGAGAACGTCATCAAAATGTGAGTCCTTTCCAAATTTCTGTTGCAATGAAAGCTCTTGGACAGTATAAGTGACTTCATACTGTTAATTGTAAAACAGTTTTCATAGTGACATGTAGCTGAAGGCATGGGTAAAAGGCTACTGAAAATAATATAACTGCAAGGAGATGAAATTAAAAGGGATTTTTCTTGAAATTGAGTCTCTTGTCTGATTTCTTTTATTGAGATACAAAAATCAGCAGGAGAGCATTCAACACTTTAGAAGCAGAAGCTTTCACAGTTTTCTTCTGAAAACTCTTCAGTGTGGTTCAAAACACAGAGTATATTTAAAGCATCAAGCTATCCAAAGTATAAAACACTCACTCTGAACTTCAATCTGATCACAGTCCTATGGGGCATATTCCCTTCTAGAAAAAAATCCCAGCGTTGGTTTAGAACCATTACTGCAGAACCACAAAAATTGTTTTGCCCATTGTGATTTCCACCACACCGTAACTCTGTACAGGCTGCCCAGTATGGGAGATCTACCCAGTGTGGTGTGTGTGTTCAGCAACTGGAGAGTAAATATTTAATATCAGGCAATTATCATAACAAAAATTCTTAATTTTGCTGCAAGTGAGGAGAATATTGTTATGGGCACATTTAAAAGAATATTTTGAAGCACCTGAAAACAGTAAAGTAACCAAGGTCCCAGTTTTCCTTTTTTCAGGCACTTCCTTACAGGGTATTTTGCAATATACAACTCCCAGCACAGGCTCTCCTGGAAGCTCAGGCTGCTAAAACAGTATGGTCTTTGGTTTTTTACCCAGTTCTTCTTCTTTGTTTTTTTCCCAGTTTGTAGTTAAACCACTGAGGAGCTCTCCGTGATACAGAAAGAGGGAGCAAAAACCACTCCGGCTGCTGTAATGAGCATCTGGAATACCCGTAAAAAACCTTCACAAACTGTGCCGCTGTTTTTTCCTAAAGATGCTCCTGTTCTGCTGCACCTGATTCAGTTATCCCTGTGGAGGAATGTGGGATCTGCCTTGGTTTTGTGAGAGCTGACCTGTCTCTGCAGGAAGGCATCAGCTTTCTGGACATGACACCTCGTGTCCTCAGGGTCTGGTGAGAGCAGCAGCAGCAGCCTTCCCCTCCAGACTCCTCACCCTGCAAAGCCAGCAGGAAAGTCCTCAGGCTCAGCAGCTCCTGCACTCCTGGAATCTGCCCATCCCTTCCTGGCTTTGAGGGGTAAACAAGTCCAGTCCCTATGGGAGGGTCTCCACAAGACTCTGGGTCCTGCAGCCAGGGTCACAGGGCTGTAAGCAGCTGCCTGACCTCTTTAACACATCTCTTGGTAAGAGCAAGGGCCACTAAGCACCGTGCATTCCACAGGCATGGTGAGCACTTCCTTAAAATCGAGCTGTTTCTCATTCCTACTATCTCCTTTTCCTAAACCGTTTCCAGAATTTCCCTCCTCCATCTGTTGGAAGCCCTTTCCTACAGATCAGATTGTACCTGTGGACTGTCCTGAGAGGGTGTGTGAACACTCCCCTTCAGTTTAAATAACACCCCTCACCTTCTCCTCCTAGAGGGAAAAAAGCAACGTTGTTGGCATTCACAGCAAACAGTTCTAGGACACTGTTTTAAATGACAGTTTGAGTAAAGTTGTTTGGTCATAAAACCACATCATTTGGCTTAATTTATTCCTGAAGGGTAAACAGATAAGTAAGAAAATCACCTACTCAAAAAATCAATGAGCACATACTGAAAAAAAACCATGTCAGGAGTTCCATTGTATGGGGACAGATAAGAGAGGAAAGACCACAAATACATATACAAGACTGAAATGACATACAAAAATGAGACTGAAACTCCATGTGTGTGTGATTCTGTGCAATTCGTGGTAAAGAGGGTGGGAGAACTCAATGCCTGATTTTTAACTGTGGGTTGAATAAACCTGCAAGATACCTCAGGGTTTCAATAGCAGATGTGGGATCAGCAAAACGCTCAGAAATATTGGTACAAACTGGTGCCAACAGCACTGGTGGCGCAGAGGGAAGGCAGATTACAAAGACGTCAGGTAAATAAGGCACCTGTAGCTGCAAGCATTACTCAGTCTTCTGGGACTGAAATCCCCTGTCTAAACATGCACAGTATCATTTTTAGGGCCATATCAGCAGCAGGATGATGGCAGTGACAGACTTAAGGAGATGAGAAAGATAGAGCAGACAGAAAACTAGGTGCCTTGCTGACCCCTTCAGGTAATAGGTTGAAACCTTGAAACGAAATTTAGCTGAAACTGTTCTGTTAAAGGTGTTGTAGGAGCCATAAATATCCTGAAAGCAATTCACAGACTCCCAATTTCCAAGCCCAGCCTCTTCTCTCCCTGAAAGCCAGAATGTCTTGCAAAAACAAGCCAAAAGCACATATTTGACAATATAATCTCATTTGAAGGGATCCCAGCAATTCTGAATCTCAGTGAGCATTTGTGGAATCTATTTTCTTTTTATCCCCTACTGAGAAAAATGTCTAATTTATATACCAAACTGCTGTGTTTTATTGTTATTTAAACTGCAAATCCAAAGAGATTAAATCTGCTCCAATAAAATCTGTTCCCATCCCTACTCATCGACAGACCCACTTTCCACAAACAGATGCCAGCCTTCAATGATAAAATAATTTCTCACGATAACTTTTCAGAGAGGTGATCTTTGGATTTGTGATCAAAAGCTTCACTGACACACTCCTTCAGCACTTATGGGACATCTTCTCCAGTGCAGACCCAGACCTTTATGCAGCATTGCTTCCTGTAGTGGTAGACCAGAAGGAAAGAACACTTCCATATCTGGATTTTGATACCTTTTTTATACATCTAAGGACTAGCTTAGCATTTCAGTTGTATTTAAAAAAAAATTTGCGGTTCATACAGAGAGATTTTTCCACCACAATTCTCAGATCTGTCTCCAAATTAGCACTTTTCAAGTAGTTAATGTTAGTAAGTGCATAGTTGTTATGGAAATCATGTGTATGGTTGTAATCAGGGCAGGACAATCAATGATTTCTTTTCCTACTCCCATTTCAGGATCACTGGTTCTGTCAGAACAGAAGACAGGTCTGTGTCTTACTTTGTGGGGTTTATTTAAGTTGTATTTTTCCCTGCATGGATTTTTTTCTCCAAGGGCAAAAGGGCACTGCTTAGACTTTCTTCTATTACAGCTGGTAAAAATCAAAATAAATAAATCATAGGCTTCTTTCATCTTTAATTTCTGTTCTTTGGCCATTTACAGTTCTTGGTGACATGATGGATGCTATCACTGTTGGAAAATGGCAAGGAAAACTTATGCTTGTGTTTAGCTGCTTGGATATCTCATTAAACTCAAGAGAATTGTGACAAAACACTGATTTCTTGACAAGGAAACTTTTTTATGTGCTAGTCTGGTTGAAACTTTCATTTGTAAAATATCCCTAAATCTGAGTAAAACCAGGAGGAGCTTTTTCTGAGGTGTCTCTGACAGAAGACTGCCCTCTCAGGACACCCAAATTTGCGCATCTTACATCTCTGATCTACGATGTGTACCCTGATCACGACATAGAAGAAACAGTCTTTGGTTTGTACCCTGGAACCTTTGATTTTGAACCTTTGATTCTGAACCTTGGAAGGGGGAAGATAGAGAGCAAAGCTTTCATAAATGTCACATATCAAGAAGTCCTTTTCTCATTCCTATGCAAAGAAGTAAAAAAACCCAAAAAAAACCCAAACAGCTAGAACTTCCTTATTGTGTTGGAAAATAATTGTGAGTGACCTCGACTCAAGAAGCAGGGAGCCCTCAGAGACAATATCTTAATCTCTTCAGCCAGTCCTCCCCACATATTGACAGGGCTGCAAAAACTTTATTAAGCCTGTCTTCTGAATTCAGAGCTACTCAAGTTAATACATATTATTCTAGCAAGATATGCTCTGCCTGTATTTGATTCTGGATGTGCAAGTATTTGAAGGAGAAAGAAAGTAATCATGGTTCCCCCCACCCCCAACTTTGTAAACACTGGAGTTTATATGAAAAAAAAAANGAATATCACTTCATTAAATAAAAAAAAAAAAAAAAAAAAAAGAGAAAATATTTTACCAATAAGAATAAATATCCGTGTGGCAATTTGCAGTCAATGCCTAATGCTCAAAAACCAGCAGAAGGAAAGATTGTTTGAGAAAAGTAATTTTCCAAGTTCACCAATGTGAATAAGCAAGTTACTACTGCTTTCTATCAGGGTGAATATGAACCTGTCAAAATAACAAAGTCTTATAGCAGTGGCAAATAATGAAGGCAAAACAATAAAAGGGCTAAAGCTTGATAGCCTTCACCTGTTTTTTTTTTCCCTGAGAAAGTTAAAGGAGTGGAAAAAATGCAAAAAAAAATGCAGTTCTGCTGTGGGCTAGGAGTGATAGAGACATTAAAATAAGACCTTTTTGAGCAGTCAGGCTGCACCAGAACTTGTGCCTTGATGTCTGTGACACCTCCTGGTCTGATTTCTGCCACAGAGACTACATGCAAACTGGATATGACACAGCAGATTTTGAATGTGAAACTCTCACATTACAGCAGTAAAAGTGAAGATGTAAATGCCACGGTGGTGCTTTAATGCAGTTTAAACCAGCCCTGTAAAAATGCAGTGGTTAACAAGGAGCCTCGTTATGCATCATTCTGTGCAGCACAAGCTGCTGCTACTCAGCTTAAAATCCTGCTAGGAGCACACAGACCTGCCTCTGCTCCTTCATGGCTTGCGTTTGCATGTTATATATTTCTTTGGCCTTGGAAGCAAACTGTGCAAGACATAAATTTCCCCATGAAAATGAAAAAAAGCAGCTGTTTTCAAACTTTCATCAGCTGTCCCAGCAGTTTGTAAAGGAGATCAGACATGCAGCTCTCTGATTGTGTTGCATACCCATGGCCCAGAGCTGGCAGGGAGGTCAGTCCTGCTCTCTGCAGCATGACCATTTGAATCTGTATTTGTTTTCCCATTTTTGTCAGAGCACTGTTCCACACAATCCAGGATTTTCAGTATGAACACACATGTGCATGCAGGTATTTGCGTTCATGTGGCTCTGCATGTTTGCACCTGTTGCATCAAGGTTTTTGGGTTGTTTTTTTTTTTGCCTACAGGAAGAGAAATCCCTGATTATTTGGGAAAATAAAGAAGACGAGGCCCACAGTCCTGCCTTCTGGCTTGATTACATGCTGCCTAAAGTGGGAAGATATTAAATAAGAAAACAGCATCTCCATTCCAGTTGTCTTATCCTCTGAGGGCTCCAGAGCTAAACTCTGCTTTGCTTCACCTCCTTCAGCCCCATCAGCTGTGATCACTCTGCTGCATGGATTTCAGCTCAACACAGAGTTGAGTCCTCTGTAGTCCTGCTCTCCCCTCAATCTATTTGGCAACCTCATAATGAATGTTATTCAACAAAATGGACAATACAAGTCTGTATCCCCTCAGGGCAAGAGGAAAACTAAATAATGATGTAAAGTCAAAGATTGATTCAATTATCCCGGGTTTTTCAAGACACAAGACCATGGCTACCATCAATGAAAAGTTATATGAGAGACCTTCAGACCAGGTGGGATGTCCTAAAGCATCTCTAAAGTACTAGAAAACTATGCTTAAAGCAGCTGATTCAGGTAGGACATCTGTTCTCTGGATCCAAAATGGTGTTAGGCAGAAAAAAGATGATTTTAAAAAGGCAATGCCTCTAGGCATTGCATCCAAATTGTGTCTAAGTGTGTGCAGCAGACCTACAGTCACTCTGGGCAGTGTTCAGCTCACCTGAAGACACCAGACAGGTGTGAACTGAGCATCCAACTCACATTATAGATAACGGAGTCAAAAGGAGCAACTCCATTACCCGTACACGGGCATCTGGAATATAAAATCATAGAACAATGTGGGTTGGAAAGGACCTTAGACATCATCTGGTTCCAACCCCCTGCTATGGGCAGGGACACCTTCTACTATCCCAGGTTGCTCCAAGCCCCATCCAGCCAGGCCTTGGACACTTCCAGGGATCCAGGGGCAGCCACAGCTTCTCTGGACAACCTGGTCCAGGGTTCTACCACCCTCCAAATAAAAAACTTCTTCCTAATGTCTAATCTAACACTTCCCTCCTGCAGTTTAAAACCATTTCCCCTTGTCCCTGTCACAATCTGTTCATCTACCATGAGGGGCCTTAAAATAGCTCCTCTAGACTCCAGCTGCTGCCCCAGAACTGTACCAGTCACCCCCAGGTCCTGTGTCACTATTGAAGCCCTGTGCAGGTGCCTTGGACACTCCTCAATGTGCAAACAATAAAATTCCTGTATTTAGGCTACAGAATTGTGCCCACCCCATGGAGTTGAGAGAGCCCTTTGGCTCACCAGAGGGTACATGGCAGGGTGTGAGCTGACAGCTGATTCTTCACAGTGCATTCCATGTGCTGACTAAGCCCCCAGTGACCAGAGCAGGAGCAAAAGCACAGATGATCCACAACCAGGTGTCTGAAGGTGGGATCTGAATCATTAGCCTCTGTCAGGTGTTGCACCAGCCAAGAGGAATTTCTGCACAACGATCTGTAGGCTCAGAAACTTAAATTCCCTCTAAAACGTGCTTTGCATTTACATGCAATTCTCAGAATCTTCTCTTTGTGCCATATCAAAGCATTCAGAATTAAGGTAAAGACATATACACATTTATAAGTCTAATTTGCATCATGTAGAGGTTGTCTGAACAAGGAAGAAACTTCTTTCTTTTTTGACATTGACATTTGAAACCTGATATTTTGACATTGCCACCAACTCCGGCAACATTTTGACTTAAATTGGCAAATTAATATGAAATTGAAGGGATTTAATAGTCCAAAAATGAAACACCTGAAGTAAAGCAGATCACTTTGGTGACTGCAAATATTCCCACTAATATTGTTGATATTTTTACTTGTTGCAGTACCCATTTCATCCTTCCTACTCCCAGCATTTATTCCAGTTATATCCAGATCATGCCCACATCTCTTTGTACAGATCCTCATTTTTCAGTATGGTGAATGAGTGAGAAGCAGCTTTTTCACCCAGGTCTAGAATAAATTATGCCCATTGTTACACCTGAAAATTAGGGAGCTTCCTGAGACATCAGATTTCAGAGACTGCCTCTAAGAAAACCTATGAGAACCAAAAGCATCTAAATTAAAAGTTTTCAGGCAAATTAATTAGCATGGTTCCATAAATTATAGTAATGTTTGGGCTTCAGCTTTTTAAAGCCATTGTCTTTTATTGCTTTTTTTAGATAAATGGTCAGTAGATAATTATCTTTATTTGTTAAAAAAGCTCTTTTGTCCTGGAGAAATGGCTCTACCCTAGGATGAATGGGCAATTCAGAATCACATTAATATACTCATTCTTGCAAAGTTTCAGACTGGATTAAGGAGGGTATCAGGATGGAGATTCAGAAGTTTCTTGAGTGAGAGAAACTAGATAAAACTTCAACCTACAGAAGTATGTCACAAAAATATGACTGATTTGCAATCTGCTCCCAGAGCAAAGCACATAACTGCAGCTCCCTGAATTGAAAATACAAGCTGCTTCTATTTTACTGGGCGTTTATGAGATAGAAGGAAACATCAAGGATGCTACAAAATAGAGTTTGGAATGTTTAAGTAATATAAGCCACAGATACAACTGCAAGGAAGTGATTTCCATGGTGTTTTGGAAGATGTATTTTATCTTTTTCCTAACATACTAAAATTATAGTTTGTCCCTTCCCTGCACCTTTGGATATGATGCTGCATTTTCTATTTCCATGTCTGGGACTTAAAAAAAAAAAAAGCAAACGAATCTCTTAAGAAGGTAAGATCACTTCAGTGCTGTTAAACACCTTTTGAGTTTTTGTATGCACAATGTTAGACAGAAACCTTCACAAAATTATTACAGAACCCTAGTTCTTACTGGTACATTGTCTTTGGGCAAATTTCATGCAGATTTCTACTCAAAAACTTAATTTTCATATTTCCTGATACCAGCTCACCCTTTCAGTAAAGAAAAAAGGAAGTGGGATTAACATTTTTATCTTTGATTACCATCACTAGCAAATAATAGACCCAGTTCAGGCACACAGTTAGAGGCAAATTTTGCCCTAGAGAATTTGCCATCTGCTCAGGCAAGTCTGAAAAAGCATCAGAGGAATGGCCTACTGATCTCCTGGTTTTGTAAGAAAAATATAAGAGGGTAAAAGAAGCTCCTGAAGGAAATGAAGGGCAAAGAAAGAAATGCATTTCCTAAACTGTCTTCCAGAACAAAAATATAAAATATTCTCTCTACCCATCTTCATATGTGGGATGATGACACAGGGAATATTTGTGTTAATGATGATGATAATGTTGATGATAACACTTTGTTTTAAAAACACAAATTACAAATGTTGACCTCTGGGGTTAAAGGTAGAATGGGTGAAGAGGGTGACACTTCGGAACAGATTTCGTCTAAAGATATAAGCAGATCTCAGCTAGGGGAGGCTGAGCTGACTAAATTTCAAAAAGTGACAGAATTAACAGCTGTGACCATCAGATTTTCAAAAATCTGGGACACTGGCTATTGATCAGCAAGCACATACTGCTCCTTACAAAATGGAAGAAAAAGGAATTCACCAAGTATAGACCAATTAAGCTGACCTCAATAATATGTTAGGGGTGTAGAACACATTTTCAAGTGAAAAATTAATGAAAGACATGAAGCTGAAAGGATTATGGGATAAAATGGAACTTGAATTTACTGACTGTAGACCAAGCCAAACTAACTGAGTCTGGTTTTATTCTTGTAACAGAAATTATACTCTGCAGACAGGCAGCGCTCCGGCTCTCTTCTCTTTGGACTTGAGTAAAGCATTTCATGTAATGAGCTGCATGGAGAATTTTCACCAAAACAGAGTAAGATGGAATTGCTAAAAAGCTGTCAGGTCCAAAAGATCCCCTTAAAAGGCAAATGGGAATAGATCATAGAACAGGAAGACCTTCCTGTCTGGAAGCACACTTCAGATGCACTTTTTGAGGATCAGCACTGGGACCAATTTTACTTGATATTTTTATCGGTGACCCTGGCACAAAAAAAGTAGGAAATTAATCATTTGGTTAGGCAGTAAGTAAAGAAGTGCTGTCAATAAACTGAGGAGAAAAATGTCAGGAAGAAACAGACCTGCTCAGCTACGGGATTAATAGAAATGAAGAAAATGTAGTCAGGCAAGTGCCAAGAAATGTACATCTACTGAGAAAAATTATTGCTAGATCCTGAGAGGTTATTAATGCGAAATGATAGAAGATGAGAAGAACAGGAAGCTATAAAAATGTTGATATAATCCTACCTTTTTCTTTTTTTTTTTTTTACTGTTGGGATAAGGAATCATTCATTCTGCTACAGGTGGCTGTGGTGAAGTGCCAATAAACACACAACACCCAGTTCTGGTCAGTTTATTTGTAAAAAAAAGAGGCAGCATAACCGCAACAGAAGCAGAAAAAGGATAATTGGGAAGAGAAGATTTACTCTACCACGGGGACTGGGAGAAATATGTGTTGCACCACTGTTTTACCAAAGTGAAGATAAGAGAAGACAGGATTGCACTTTGTGAGTCATCTGGGAGGACAAATAGGAAGTGACACATGAGAAAAAGTTGAAGTAAACCACAGAATCATGGGATGTTAGGAGGTTGGAATGGACCTTAAGGATCATCAAGTCTCAGTTTCCCCCTCCATGGGCAGGGACACCTTCCACTCAACCAGATTGCTCAAGGCCTTATCCAACCTTGCTTTGACTGGGTCATCCACAACCTCCCTGGGCAACCTGTTCCAGTGTGCCACCACCCTCACAGTAGTTTTCTTCCTAATATCTAACCTAAATTTTCCCTCTTTCAATTTGTACCCATTACTCCTTGTCTTATGACATAAATGACCCACAGAAGATTAGGAGAACGCTTCAGAGGATGTGCAGTGAGATTATGAGGTGGTTTCTCAGAAGCAGTGGAAGGATTTACGCCGTGAGTGTGAGGGAAGGAGAGGGATTCTCTCTCCCTTTGAAAGCCAACAGGACAAGGCATGTACCTACCCCTGTGCCTGGGTTAGGACACCTGGCACCCCTGGCCCAGGCATGGGCAGGGAAGGAAGGGAGCTGCTGTCAGTGCAGCACAGGATCCCCAGCCATTCCATGTGTACCAGGGAAGGATGTCAGCCACTACTCCTGTGCTTGCAAAAATGGGCTGGGGAGAGAAAGATGAAAAATTCACATGTTCCAGTTGAGAAATCCTGAGCCATCTCTTCCGGCACTCAGCAGGGGGAATGCTTACAGCTCCTGCCCTGTCCTCTGATTGTGATTCCAGCATCCCTGCAGGAGGGGCCACTCAGAGTCCTGTGTGTGGGTCCAGGGACTTCCCAGAGCTTACAGCTAACTAAACCATGTCTTTTTTCACTAAATTCTCAGTTGTTTGGCTGAACTGGGCACATTTCACTCCAAGTGGATCCAGTGAAGGATGGGCCAGGCCAGGCTTAAACCTTTGGTGACTGCTTCTGAAAACACAGGCACTGATTTCCTGAATGAGACCTTAAATGGGAACAGGCTGTTTGAGTTTAAATTGAATCCTGTCATAGGACATCAGTTTATTACTATAGAGAAATTTTTTTTCTCAGTACAATTTTATTGGTTTTTTTAAAAAACCAATCACAAGAAAACAGCAATACCCCAAAATAAAGAGCGCTGTGAAAATGGCTGTGCCAAATGCTTCTCTGACACATTTAACACCTCTCTAATAATGTTTTTTATAATTGTTTCAGAATGAAAATGTGCGCCATAACAACCTGAAAATGGTTCATGCATATTCATGCCTTCCATGTGTTAACTGCTGGGGAATGTTCTCAGATTGCTTCACTTTATAAATTGTTACTTATTTACCGTGCCAGTTGGCGACTCTGGGGTGGCATATGTGAAATGAATTTGCAGTTTCTATTACAGCTAGTTGCAATTTTCCGACGAAACGCTTTTTAAATTAAAAGGAAAAACAACAAAAAAATAGGAATCACCCCAACCCATTAATCTGGAAGGCAGTGCTTTGTAGAACAGTATTAGTTCAGATGATCCGGCAAAACAGGGACAGGGTTTTATGAGAAGCATTTTCCAAATATGCAGGAAGATCACATGGGTGATTTCTGGGTGCTCAAGAACAGCTCCACCGAGGGAATAGTTCCCACATGGCTCTAATCTGGCAAAATCCCTGTTGTGAAAAAGGAAACTGAATTTGGGAATTCCACCTCTTATCAAAGGTCACCTCCTGCCTCCACAGCAGTAATCTCCTGGCAATTGTCTCTTGCTTTACTCTCAAACCTCCCAAAATCTGAGCTACTGGATCAGCAGCCAGGACCTTGCAGTTCTGGCTTCCAATGCTGCTCACATAAACCACGATATGTAAAACTGATAATGATATATACATATTATTATACAAAATAAAGTCTTCCTGGAAAGCCCATAGTAATTTCCTGCTTCTAAAAGCAGATCTGGTTAGAAAAACCTTTCTTCTTTTTCAGCAATGAATACAAATATTTTGCCTCAGCTTTACTGTGTTTATTTTGTCCTAAAATAATTTAAAATCATTAAAATTTCCCCAAAGTGGACTCTGAACTTAAAGCACATTCATAAGAAAAAAAAAGCTGCTGAAAGTGTTTTTAAGAACCTGAAAATCTGAAATGTGACATATGAAAGAATCAGATTCCTTGGGTCCATCTTTGTCTGGGTGGTATAGAACTAAATTCACAGCAGGAAAGGCAAATTCGTTTGAGGATCCAAACCCCTTTGAAGACAATGGACATTTTGAATAAGGCCCTCTATTAGCAGAGCTGGTTTTATATATATGTGTACACAGACACAGACCGAGAGAAAAACTGTGCACAGAATTTAATGGGATGGACTATGGAGTAGGTGGCGTTTAAAGCATCTCCTGTGCAGTCTCTAAATGTGCTGTGTCTCTTGCTGTGCAGAATATTCAGCACATAAAAATGAACTTTCTTCCCTTTTTGTTCAGATGTTTGCAGGTCACCTTTCCACTTGCTGAGAGCACTGAAACTTTCTTTTCTTCTCCAGTCATGTTCCATCTATCACACTGTACATCGAGAGAGGCGGGAGCAGACGTGTCAGACACAGAAAATGAGAGACAGAACAAAGAGAAATAGGCCCCTGAAGGAAAGAAAGAGAGAGGTTCTGAAAGCAGAAACAGAAGAAGTGAGATAAGGGACCCTAAAATAGACATAAATCAACAGAAAATCAAGTCCCTTGAAAGAGAAGATAAAAAATCCCCCTAAAGAGAGAAAGGAAGCAAGGGACATCTGTCCATTAGAAGGACATCCATGTTTCCAAGAATTTTAACATCATTCCAGCCACGAGATGAAAATTCATCTGCATCATTAATGAACATCTCACTAATCAGCCATTTCAAGTGCAATGTTTAACACAGATTACAGGATGAACACTCTCTTCCAGCTCATCAGCCCTATGGTTCTCTGCCCACCTGGGAAATAATCAATATGAGATGCACAAAGACCTAGTAACCGTTGATTGGAAGAGCAGGTTTTGGTTGCTAGATAAATATTTGATTTACCATCTAAAAAGTGTTTAATACAGAACTTCAGTTATTCTGCAGTCCACTGTAATTTCATCCATGCTAGATTGCAAGGTTTCCCATAAAATGGCAAGGAGCAATTGAATGAATCCAAACTCAGCTGAATGGGTCATCTAAGGCTGCTGGAAGTGAAAAAAAATAAAGGGAAAGTGACAATGCACTAAAACAGATGCCTTTTTTATTCAGTCAGATATCCGAGATCATCTGTTGTTTAACCACCTGCAGAGCTGAGGCTCAAAAGTGCAGTAAGCTTTGGGTGACTGCTGTTCCTTTGTTCAGAACCTGTTCCAGCTGAAGACTGTCACCAAAGTTTGACAGGTCCCTGAGACAGGTAAACGTGCTCGTCCCTCTCCTTTTACCTTGGCTTTTCATCCACCTTAACTTTCTCATGGTTATTTCAGGGTTGGTTTTTTTGCACTTACCTACACCATTTGCTTGGGTAGCTGTTCCTAAACCAGAATTGGAGGAGGGGGAAGGGAAATGACCTGGATATCCTTAATTTTAGGTGGTGTCCAAACTCAGCTTGCTAAACGGCAGATGACAGAAGACACCTGAAGGATAAAGATGTGTCATTAGGCAGTGCTGAGGAACAGCTGTGAGTAAAGAAGTAACAGATATTTTATAAAAGAGGAAAAACTGGACCTTCCTCTTTTGATGTGTTTGGGGTTTTTTAACTCCAGCTTCCTTCTTTGGAAAGTATCTTCTTGTCGTGCATGCTACATTACAAAATATGCTCTTGACAGAGGTTGGGACTTGGAGACAGAAGCAATAGAGTTGTTGAAATGATTGAAAGAATGGCTCAAGCAATGGTTGGCAGCATTGACAGGCAGCTCTAAGCAAATGTGTATTTGCTAAATGTCAGTTATCAGCACATTATAAACCATGGAAATGATGAAAGAATTAATCATGAAATTGAAGGGATTTTTTATTTATGTATTTATTTATTTATCAGAGCTGGAAAATTCCTGAATGTCCTTGAAAGTATAGAAACTTGGACTTTATATTCTTTCAGAAGGTGCATACCAGGCTTTGGTAGAGGAAGGAGGAGGGAGAATAAAGGTCACTTTCAATCTGCTTCTTATTCATAACCTTCAGCTTGAAGACCTGGCCAACCTGGCTGTGATGGGTTGTTAAATGGATTGGCCTACGGCAAGAAAACGAAAGTAAGTGTACTCTAAAAGTTTTGGGAATTTGGATCAGGGATTATTCCATCTGTTTAACGGCAGGACAGACACAATGTGGTTGATGAATGATGGAAGTGCTTTTTATCACCGTGGTGTTAATGATATAATGAAGGTCTTTTAAGAGTGCAAATGTGGTATTCTATAAATCTGCTCCTATACATTTTCCTTCATTTATCAAATATTAAGGGGATTTTCACCTTCTGTTCTAGAAATTGCTGCAGAGCTACTGCGTTGATTTAGGAGGGCTTTTAGGTGCTTTGATGTCTATTATATTTTACCACATTGATGAGCAGGGTTTATTTCATCACATATTCCGTTTAAAAGGTTTTAATATTGACAAAATCTGGGAAGATAGGTATGTAATAAATTTTCTTATTTTAATAAGATTATTTCAGAGAACAAAGTGTGAGAAAAAGGCTTGTACTAGACTTATACTTGATAATCGGTTTAACCCTTTTGAGGATATAACTCCTTGCAATCTGTTTAGCAGGCACAAGTGAGAGAAGACCCTTACCCTCATTTCCTTCAAAAAACATTTCTCTTTGTCCCATCTTTCAGCTGTTAAAAGTAATTTGTTGAGATTTTTAGCAATCTGGAGAATCTTCATCCCTTGTAATTAATCCTTCCTAAAAAATAAAGTAACAGAGATGGGCTATTTCCTAATAACTGAAGATTATTTTTCCTCTTTCTTGATCTTGCCTTTTAATTCCCACTTTCATTTATTTAATCTTTCATTTTCCTTCCTTCTTTCAGCATTTCCTAAGAAATACTTGATAACAGATGATACATCAGTCTGAAATGTGCTATGAAGGAAAGATTATATTTGGAGGTTAAAAGATTATATGAAAAATAGTTGTACTACTTTTTATAGACAGATCAAAAGAACGTGATGCAATTGCTGACACAGTTGCCTGGTGTTATTAGGGAGACCCTTGAATGCCTTTCAGGAGACACCTGCTCTCCAGGTGTGAAAGGGCTCATGGACCCTGTGGGTCCTGTGTCAGCCCTGATAGCCCTGTCCTGGTGTTTTGGATAATTTAGGGCATCTCAAATGGCACCAGGAAGAAGGGAACTCAGCCCAAAGGTGGGATTTTATTCTGAGTTAGAAGCAAAATATAAATATTTACAAATGGGCTGTGCGTCCCATCTCTCACCAGTCAGTAGAGACTTGATAGGAGCTCAGGAAGTTCAGAGTCCAAGGAGCTACTCAGGTGACAAAGTGTGAACCTCAACTCAGGTAAGGGCAACCTCTAAAACTTCATTAATTTTTGTTCTGTGAATCTCACTGGCAATAAAAGGAACTTAGACATTCACCTTATGATGTAGGCACTGACATTTAAGTAACTACAATCTCGAGCTGAGTATCAGCCACAATTTCCTACAGATTACACCAAGGTATGAACTATTTAAGCACCAGTGTAGATAACAAATTTAAGTTCTTATTATCAGGTCTGTAGAATTTGGACCAAGATAATTCCAATGACTTTGCCAACTCATCTGTGTTGTCCTCTCCGGAAGCACAGAGATAAGAAGGCACCCAGAGAACTGTGGACTAAGGCTGAGAGTGTTACCTTCTTGATTAAATGCCAATGTCACCTTTTGTACCATTGATGGAATTATGGCACGTTCTACTTCCGGACCAAAGTGCCTCAACTGACTGTCCTTGGAAAGTCAGATCTTCTGTTCCTCAGGTATCACAATGTGTGGTCTTGCGTCACCTATCACCCAAACAGAATATTTTGTCTTGTAGTATATAATAAAGAGAATATTGTTCCTTGTTTCCTCTTTTCAACATTAAAATGAATATGTGGATGCAAGCCTTACTTAATAACCAGCAGACACTGACATTTTGAGCAACCCAGTTTTAGAATTAAGATAAAACCTAATTGGGCATAAAGAAATATTTCAGGCTGCAAAATTTATTTTGCGTTATTTTCTTACAAAATGCCAAGGCACAAGAAAGGAAATGTAGAATATAAAAGTACAATTATTTCTTTCTCTCTTATGCACATGACCTCCTTCTTTCTTCAGACTATGTTGAGTCTCCTCATAAAATGAGAAATGGATCTTCTCTTTATGACTCTCAAAATTGATATGATCAAAACTACAATTTTTCTCATCCTAGAGGAATCTCACTGAAACTAAACAAATAGCATGTCAGGCACATGTTTTATACTAAGTAGAACAAACAAACAATAAACCACCCCCCCAGGCCACTTCCTGGCACTTTACAGTAAAAAAAAACTAAATTATTTTTTAAAACTCAGAAACTTGCATCACAAACTTAAATGGATGAAAGTAGTTAAAAGAAAAATTAATTAAAAAGAGATTTCAGATCATGTGCTATGGAAGGAGGACAGAAGTGGTGATACGGTCCAACTGGATCATGGAAAGGACAGAGAAGAAAACTGGAAATCAAATATGTCCAGAGCTAGAAAAGGATCTAGATACATGGGAAAGGGATATTAAGAAAACTCTGGCACTTAACCTTAAGAACATCATTCTAGATCCTGTAATCCTTCAGGCACATGATAACATCCCCAGAAATCCTCCCTAGAATCTCTTTCCTGCATCTCTTTCCAGAGTTGAGTAAATCCAAATCAGACTTCTGTATGCACCCAGCTGGATTTATAGAATCCATTGAAATAACTGACCCAACCACTGCAAAGGTCAAAATTTTAGAAATATGGTCAGAGATAGATTGCATTTGATGTTTCTTTAGGTAGGGCAACCATCAGTTCAAAGGCCATGGCACTGTCCATTGAGTTGGGATCATGGGCCATGTGTTTCCCTGGTGCCCAGGGTCTCACAGTCCATCCCAGGGTCTGTCAGTCCATCCCAGGGTCTGTCAGTCCATCCCAGGGTCTCACAGTCTATCCCAGGTTCTGACAGTCCATCCCAGGGTCTCACAGTCCATCTCAGGGTCAATCAGTCCATCCCAGGTTCCATCAGTTGGTGCCTAGAGCAGTTCTGCTGCCCTTTATGGAGTTCTTTCCTGAAGAGTCGGGGTGACAGCAGAGCCTATCAGCTCCTTCACCACCCTCTCCTCACCATGTCCTAATCCCATGGGATGCAATGGCTTTCCTTTGGGGAAACCCAACCCATCTGCCCCCTTCCTGATTTCCTGCTTTTTCACCCCAGACCTGCCAGGGACCACTCATGGCCGCATCCTTCCCCTGGGATGGGAGCAGGGCCGGGCCTGGGCCAGACAGAGCCTCCCCCGTGTTGGGGTCAGGGCCTGGCCAGTGTCACCCCTGGGATCAGCCAGTGTCACCCCTGGGATCAGCCAGTGTCATCCCCAGACTCCTGCTGAGTCGGACAACAGGATTGAAGGGACTGGGGAGCCACTGAAGGGATGGGGAGGTTGAAGGGACTGGGCAGCTGAGGGGCAAGACAGACATTGAGGTGCTGGAACATGTACAGAGAAGGGAACAGGGCTGAGGAAGGGTCTGGAGCACCAGGAGAAGTGGAGGGAGCTAGGGGGGCTCAGCCTGGAGAAAAGGGGGCTCAGGAGGGACCTTCTGGCTCTGCAAAACTCCCTGACAAGAGGAGGCAGCCAGGCAGGGGTCAGGCTCTACCCTCAGGGAACAGGGACAGGACAAGAGGAAATGGCCTCAGGTTGCACCAGGAAGGTTCAGATGGGACATTACGGAAAATTCCTTCACTGAAAAGGTGGCAAAGCATTGTAACAGGCTGCCCAGAGAAGTGGTGGAGCCACCATCCCTGGAAGTGTTCAGAAACCATGTGGATGCACTTGGGGACACGGTTTAGTGTTGAACATGGTTTAGCAGTGCTGGGTTAATGGTTGGAGCTGATGATCTTACAGGCCTTTTCCAACAGTACCAATTCCATGATCCTATAGGACATTCTTGTGAGAGATGGGAGAGGAAGCTCAATACCTTTATCAGCCTCAGGGACACTAACACAAACTACTTCCAGGAACATCCTAATGAAAAAGGAACTCTCTTTCTCAAAATGTGCCTCTGTGTTGAAAAATTCTAATTTTGCCTGTTCAGATGAAAACCCAAGATGCGTAATTCTGCACAAAGCACAGCAGGCAAAAATCCAAGCTTATGTACAGAAAGCACATTTAGATTAAAGAGTGCTGAACAAAAGTCTGCTCCAACTTAATAATTCACAATCATTGCTTTAAAACAGTTTTTAAGCCATACCTTTTACAGTCTTCCAGAAATACCTATGGTTGTGCACATGTAAAGCAAATAGTGCAGAAAAAATATGGAAAAATTAATCCTTACAAAAAACGTTTTGTTTTAGTCTAGTTTTCTAACTACTTAGTGGAGCAAAAGGCTGAGTTCAGTTCCCAGTTCTGACATTTTCTACAATGCCCCTTTTTAAGCCAAAATCCAGCAGCTGTATTTATGATTGAAAAATCAGAGCATGGGTCAGGCATTGTAATCACACAGCTGAGCTAATGGTTTTGTTGCATAAAAAGGGGTTATGGGCAATGTATTAAAGAGTCACTATGGGTTTGGAATAAGAAGTCAGATGAGATCATTCAAATCAAATCATAGCAAAAAATCCCTTATCGACTAATTCAGAACTTTCCAGGCTTCAAATATTTTCCTGTAGCTCATTTCCCTATTGAGCTTTTGAAGCTTTCATATCCCCAATCTTTCCTGAAAATAGAAGCTCTCTGATTTTCTCATTTTAGTCTCTTTGAGACCACTGTGAGGCAATCCTGTGGCCCGCAGGATTTGGGCCCCAAAGTGGACATACAACCACGATGGAAAAGTTATTTTCATAATATTACCAACAGACTGGCAGGGAGGCAAACTGCAACACAGAGAGAAGTTCCAATGTGATTTTCAGTTGAGATTTGCAATGGGGTTCATATGCTTTGGATGAGTTTGATGCAAACTATTACACTTTTAAAAGATTGTCTGAAATGAGCCTGGAAATCTCTTGTTCCCCATTGCTAATTGAGATGGCACAAGATCAATCTTTCAGTTCTAGTGTCTAGAGCAATTCTGTACCCAGGCCTCAGCAGTGTGAGCCTCTATTAAAAGTGTCCTGATGTGGTAATTTACCTCACTGAGCTTGAAAAGCCAAAAACGGCACCACTGAGACTAGCAGCCTTCAAAGGGCTTAAGTGAGCCAGCAAATCTGTGGCCCCGAGACACCTCACGCTTGCCCTGTTTATCACAGGTAAACACATCCTGCAGGACAAGTAAGAGGAGAAAGACTGAAGTCAGTAAATCCCTTGGAAAATCTCTGAGCAGGGTATGATACACAGCTCCCTCTTTAGCAAATGCCAACGGGTCTAACGTTCATTTTGTCCAATCCCCCAATTTATTAATTGCTCTCTTAGTGAAGACAATGCTGGAAAGCCCAGTACAAATGCTGAAGGGTGAAAAAAAGGTGGCACGTGAGAAGTGCCTACGTTATCACTTTGCAGAGTGAATGATTTAGGAAAGGTGTGTCCTCCTCATTCTCAGGTGGGGTGAGAATCCTGGATTACAGTTTCTGTGCTCCAACACACGTAAACAGGATACCTTAATAAGGCTCTATCTGCAGAAGGATAAGAGGATTTATTGGCCTGGGACAAGCAATGGAAGTTCATTTTCTTCCAAGGTTTTTCTGATAAACATTTAGCCTTTCACTATAAAGCCATAATTTTCCTGTAAACCCTTTTTTCATACTTTCTGGACTCAAAAGTCCAAAAATTATGGGATAATTGGACACCTTCGAATATACATTGTTATTGTAAAAGACTCAGGTATAAAAAGAGTGAATGTGAAAATTTTGACTCATGTGCCACAATAAGGTACTATGGGTAGGACAGAGCATAAAGAGGTGGCTGAGATAACCAAATGTCACTGTATAGAGAAAAGTTTTTATGGAAACTTCCTGTAGTTAATACATGGCATAAGGTGATTGTGCAGCAGACATTAATAAAAAAATACTCCAGGCTAATAAAAATAAACAAAAAATAAGAACATGTGTTATCTTCTCAGTGAACTCAGATACCTACTGGGAGAAGGCAAGTAGAGTCATTACCATTATTTGTTCATCATTATTACTTATAAGGAGGTTCATCATTGTGTGTCTATATATTTAGGCCCTGTGGTTTTAGTGCTTGAAAACAGCTGCAAAATTCAGCTGACTTTTGCAACAGACCCTAGAAAAAATCAGCCCCTGGCAGTAGAACTAGCTGTTTCTAAGAGAAGTTCAAAGAAGCAGTCATTAAGGAAAATGTCAGTTCTAAATTTATTTTCCCTGTTTCTTTCCTCTTTGTCATCTGCTATGAATTGGTCCCCAATCGCTTTGCCATTTTAATTTCATCTGGACACAGATGTGAACAAGCCTTTCAGAGCACTGCCTTGGCAAGAACTTCTGCCCGTTCAGGACTGGGTAAGAAAAACTGTGTAACTCCAGGATTTATGTGGTTTTGTATCAAGATGAGTGTTTTCGTTGTAAAAAGATTTGCAGCACATTCAGTCAAATATGATGACTTACGTGTGTCTGAGTAGGTTGCTGGTGTGGGAGAAACACTGGAATCCACAAATATCAGAAGGAAGAAGCCACCATCTGAATTTAGATTGGTCTCAAGGTGTCTCAGTTCATGCTGTTTAATTGCATGGACTTTTAGGTGATGATACCCAAACTACAGCTGGCTAACTCCTTCCATTCAGTACAGCTTAAAGTCCTCCTTTAATTATTAAACACCATCAGAAATGCAGTTCTTAGTCCCTTTTTGTCTCTAATGAGGCCAATACGCTACTTTTCTGTCAGAAAGATTTTTTGCACACCTGCAGGACCACATAAACTTCTAAATCTTGCTTCATTCAGCATGATTTCCTCAGACTGGGTCTGTTTTCTAAGGACTTTATGCAGCTCAGGGTACAAGGAGATACAGGGAATGGCTGTCAGTGCAATGGCAGCAGTCAAACACTTTCTGCTGTTCTTGATCCTGCAGCTGTCTGCAAGTGGAACTCCAGAACTTTCATCATTAACAATACAAGGCAGAGATCACACTGCCTAATTAAATGTATTCCTCTGTTTATTCAGGCCTCTGAACAAATACTGACATATATTTACATATCTCTATATTAACATGTATTGATAAACACATTTGACTGTTGTATGGCATCTAAATTTATGTTTATCCAAGCACTGCAGAAAATTAACTCATCAGGGCTCATCTAGCCTGTACTGAGAAATATTTTTACTATTCCCAAGGAGTCTTGAACAACAACCCAGGGCAGCACAACCACAAAGCTCAAGGGATGTTCACACCTGAAAGTTCATCCAAATGTTCTCAGCATTTAAAATTTACCACATTAAAACTGCAGATTCAATCCAAGTATGGCTAAATTTAGATCTCTTCCATTCCTGTTTATAATTTGCATTTTAGAAAAAGGCAACAAAATAAGACATGGAGCAATCATAACAAATAACTACATGTCTAATTATAGGTGACATTAATCTCAATTTTAGTAGTATACCTTCTGATGTGTGCTGTGATTTACATACGTGTCAGTCATCAGGCTGGTTATTGATCCATCACATCAATAAAGCAGATGCTGCAGACTCATTTATTACTCACAGGATGAAGTTCCTGAGGGACTCACATCATATGTGTTTTACCAACGGAATAGACAAAATAAGTCACTGAACAGAACAGGACTGAATTAAAATCCCGAAGTTTCAGGGATTTGTTTCAGGCTACTGTAAAAATTTATGCTACCCACCAAGCTGAGCTTTCTCACACAACTAAAGGAGTTTAATACACGGTTTAGGGCTTGTATCTAAATATTTTGCAGCCCTCCTAGTAAGGCTGAATATCGAAGTTACTGTTAAAGTACAGCAACAGTTTTACAGGAACAGTCTGTTAAGATGCAAAAATGATTTGCAAATGTTGTCCTCAGCTCCTCATGCATTTCTACAGCAACAAGATGAAAAGGGCTGATAATCATGAAACCGCATTAAATGTGCTATGAGATAAGTCAAATACCTTTCAGAAATTCTAATAAAGTCTTTTCATAATTTATTAGCATATTCTGCCCTGTGGATCTCATTTTTACCTATTAGAGAACTTGTCTAAGATCAGACAAAAGAACTTTTCTGTTCTACTGGCATGCTGAGTGGAATTCATTACTAAACACTGTGCTAGGTTAATCTGATTTGGGAAAAAAAAAAAGATGCAAGAGATGCTTTTATAAAGATAACTTAAATTAGATAACTGAAAGAAAAAGCCTACCAGAAGAAAACAGAAGCTTGTGAATTTTTATTTTCTTTTTCCCCAAAACTTCTCTTTTGAAGGCAGTGCAGATTTGGTTGACTGAACTGTTCATCTGTCAGACTTGAACTAAGTAGCATGCAATGCCCAATGTATTTCTTCATCTTTCTTAAGAAAATCAAAAAGCCGAATGGAGCTCATTTCAGAAAAGACCTTTGCAGCACAACTCTGGCACTTAACCTTAAGAACATCATTCTAGATCCTGAAATTCTTCAGGCACATGATAACATCCCCAGAAATCCTCCCTAGAACCACCTGCATCTCTTTCCAGAGTTGAGTAAATCCAAATCAGACTTCTGTATGCACCCAGCTGGATTTATAGAATCCATTGAAATAACTGACCCAACCACTGCAAAGGTCAAAATTTTAGAAATATGGTCAGAGATAGATTATATGTGATGTTTCTTTAGGTAGGGCAACCATCAGTTCAAAGGCCATGACACTGTCCATTTGTTTGGGATCATGGGCCGTGTGTTTCCCAGGGTGCCCAGGGTCAGCCAGTCCATCCCAGAGTCTGTCAGTCAGTGCCAGGGTCAGTCAGTGCCAGGGTCACTCTTGAGGCTGGGGACAGAGGGGCTCAGGGCTCCCAGGGGTGTCAGGTGCCCAGGAAGGTTTTGGAGATGTGCCAGGTGCCCGGGGTTTTATGGGACACTGTTACATGGCAGGGATGGGGCCTCAGGAGACTCTGCTCAAGTGTCTCTTGTCCTTTCATGGGGCACAGCCCAGCCAGGGGATGGCCATCAGGGTGGCTTGGGCTGCCCACTTTGTCAGGAGAGCTCCAGGGAGCTCCTGCCCAGTGGTGTTGTATTTGGGGTGATGATGCTGAGAACTCACTGAGAGGGGATGGGGATGAGGTCTGGGGTTTGTCAGCCGGGTGCTGCAGCTCTGGTGGCTGTGACATCACAGAGAACAGGTCACAGTGGGAATTGTCCCTAAGGACAACACCAGGCAACCCCCCTGCAGCTGGATTTGGGTGATTCGTGTGTGCACATGCACGGGGCAGGCTGTGGTGGATGGGACTGGACAGATGCTCAGGGGGGTTTCTAACCCTGAGTGAGGGCTGAGCCCTTCAGAGCAAGGCAAGGTTCTGCCCTTGGGGCTGGGGACAGTGGGACTTGGGGCTCTCTGTGGTGGCTTTTGGGCCTGTCCCTGCTTTGCCAAGAGACCCCCTGGGACCTCCTGCAGTGGGTTTGGACTTGGTGTGGTGATGCCCAGAACCCACTGAGCAGGGGGTAGGGTTGAAGTCTGGGGCTTGTCAGCTGGGTGCTGCAGCTCTGGCAGCTGTGACATTCCAGAGAACAGGTGACAGTGGGAGCCATCCCCAGGGACAACACCAGGCAACCCCCTGCAGCTGGACTTGGGCAATTGGTGAGTGCACATGCACGGGGAAGGCTGGGATGGATGGGGAATGGGACAGATGCCATGGGGAATTTCTAACTCTGAGTGAGGGCTGATCCCCTTTGGGCAGGGCACGGTGCCTCTTCTGGGCTGGGGGGCAGAAGGGCTCAGGACTCCCACTGGTGCCAGAGAGGCTCTGGGGATGTGCCAGGTGCCCCTGGCTCCATGGAGTGCTCCAGCATGGCAGGGATGGGGCCTTGGGAGACTCTGTTCGGGTGTCTATGTCCTTTCATGGGGCACAGCCCAGCCAGGGGATGACCATCAGGGGGTTTTGGGCAGGATGGGNTGGCTCCATGGAATGCTCCAGCATGGCAGGGATGGGGCCTTGGGAGACTCTGTTCGGGTGTCTATGTCCTTTCATGGGGCACAGCCCAGCCAGGGGATGACCATCAGGGTGTTTTGGGCAGGATGGGCCCTGTGCTGTCTCCAGCCAGGGACTGCAGTCCCTTCAAGCCTGTTCACCCAGACCTGCTGGGTAAACCTTTCTCCCATCTCCTCCAGGCCATGGCTGCAGCAATCACATTCTTCGTGGTTGTGCTGGCCATCATGCTGAAGCAGACAGAAGACATACGGATTGATGTGGTCACAATCCGGCGGATGCAGCAGCGCGAGGAGTTTCTGCTTCAGGAGATGATGCAGATGCTGCAGGAGACTGAGTGGATCAGGTCCCTGCAAGAAGCCCCACTCCTCTCTGGGTGGCAGCTCTGTCTCTTTTGGGCTGCTGCAGCAGTCATGCTCATTGAGGTCTGCTGGCTGGCCTGGCAAATGAAGTTTACGCCTTGCACCTGCCATGAGCAGGACAGCTGTGGCAGTGAGGAGGAAGATGACAAGGAGAAGGAGGAAAAGCTCAAGGGACAACGCCACAGTGTCAGGTTGTTTTCTGTGCCCAA
>VZRV01001194.1:5232-34647 GCA_013398115.1 Falcunculus frontatus | reverse complement strand
CGGGGGGCTGCAGGGAAACCTGGAGTTTGGGGAGGGGGGCTTGCAGGGAAACCTGCGTTTTGGGGTGAGGCTCCAGTGAGACCTTGGAGTTTCAGGGTAGGGGGAGCTCTGCAGTGACACCCGGGTTTGGGGGTAGTTGCAGGGAAACACAGGGTTTGTGGGGATGGCTGCAGTGAGACCCGAGGTTTGGGGCTTGGGGAGCTGCAGTGAGATCCGGGCGTTTGTGGCAGAGGGCAGAGACCCGGGATTTGGGGGGCTGTGAGTGCAGCGAGGACCAGTGTGGTGAAGGTGGGACCGTGAGCGAGGTGGGACTACGCCTTGCAGGGATGGTCAGGATCTGACTGGGAGCCTCTCCTCCTCCTGGGCTGGGGCCCAGGGAGGCGGTGGTGACCTGTCCCCGCACACAGTGAGCTTTGGGGCTGTTGCCTCCATGAAGGGACCGCAGAGTTTCTGTGAGTTTCCCGGGAGCAGGGCCGGCGCAGGAACTGCCCCCACTGAGCTCAGGACCGCGGTGCTCCTGCCCCGTGGCTGCTCTGTGCAGTCACGCCCATGGAACCCGCATCGTTCCCGTCTCCTCGAGCCAAGCTGTGTCTTGTTCAAAGCACTGGGAACCTCGGAAGGAAGTGCTGGAAGTGCCAACAGGCTCTGCCGTGGCATTGAAATCCCTGGGGGCTGATTTTGGGCCAAAGTAGGCAACGTCCTTAACACGGGGGAATGCTGGATGCTGTGTTTGTGTGGAAGGGAGGGTGTTTTCCCTATTTTTTTCTCCTCCCACACCAACAGTGAAATAAAAAGGCTTCACCTCACCTTCTGTGCTTTGCTCTTGTTGTGGGACCCATCATGTGGGCCCACGTTCCAGTCATCATTCCAGGGTGGCTCCTGGAGTGTCATTTAAGAGTGTGGGACAATCAGGACAAGTCTGAGGCCTTCAGAGAGCAAAGCTCCTCCTGGAGCTGTCTGTGGGGGCTGGGGTGACCAGGGCTTGCTCACACTCCTCTTGCACCCTGGTGAGGTGGACAGAAATGGACTTGGGAGAGCGACTTGGAGCCTTGTGTCAGGGTGCCCGAGATTCCCTGTGGAAGGCTGGCTGTGTGGAGATTCACCAGGAAAATTTCCATGTGTTTAGAAAGGCAGTGAATTTTGGTGGGTTTGTGTGGGTGCTGGAGAAAGGTAATCAAAACACTCAGCTGTGAGCCAGGCCTCCCAAAGGGACTGATTTGGCTCCTGCAAAGACAATTCTTTTGCTCCCAGAGGGAGACTGTTGGTTGTTCAGCCTGTTTCCCCTCGTGCTGGAGGGATTGGTGGGGTTGCTGCCATCCCTCTCAGCACCTGTGCAGGGAGAGGGGGGTCTCCACCTTCAACACCCTTCTGGATCGTGTGGCAGGGACCAAAACTGCTCCCAGATTATTTCCTGAAGACACCTCTGACAGAAATGCAGCTGCAATTAAATCTGGGAGCAGAACCCTGAAAGGCACCCAGGGTGAGGTGCAGCACAAAAAGCATCAGCTGCTCACTGTCCCCAGTTAGGCACTGGTGGGGTATTCCCTGGCCTTGGTTTGGGGGCACAGGGCTGGAATGTGGGAGCAGGGCTCTGATGGAGCTGTGTCCCGAGGACAGGAGGAGCTTTGTCCCAGAGCCTGTGGTTTTACTGGGTCAATGGAGACTTTGACAGGAGTGGGTGGGTTCACTAAGAGCACCATCTGTGCCCCACTCATGTCTGTGCCCTGCTGCCTTCCTTGCTTCCTCTGTGTCTTGTTTCCTTGGAGAGCTTTGTTCTTGGCTATTTTAGCCTTGGGAAAGCGGCTGATGCAGCACAAATCTCTGGTACTGGGTCATGTATTCCAGCCTTGATTTAGGCATTGAGGCTCGGTGTGCTCTGCCTTTCGCAGCTTCCAAAGCTGGGTTACTTTGTCAGACTCACCAGTGGGGTTGGAAGGGACCTTAAAGCTCATCCAGTGCCACCACTGCCGTGGGCAGGGACACCCTCCACTATCCCAGCGTGCTCCAAGCCCCATCCAGCCTGGCCTTGGGCACTTCCAGGGATCCAGGGGCAGCCACAGCTTCTCGGGGCACCCTGTGCCAGGGCCCTTGGCTGTGCCTCAGCCTTTAAGCTGTGCCTGGCAGAAGCTCTCTGGCCACATGCCATTGATTTGGAGAAGAGCAAGTGGACTTGGGAAGATGTGGAGGAGGCAAGGTGTCCCAGGGAAGGAGCCTGTCCTTGGAGAGCAGCTGGTGTCCCTGGAGCTGATAGAGCAGGAGCAGAGGAGCTTCATGCAGGATGATCCACAGCCTTCTCCAGCCCTGGCTGGGTCACTTGGGCCATGGAGTCAGGAGTCCAGATGGTTTCAGTTTGCAGTGTGCTCGTTGCTGCTGGCTGGGGGTGAGGCAGGAGTGTGCTCCTGCTGTCCCGGGCTGGCAGGGGCGGAGAGGGAACAGTCCTTGGGCTGCTCTTGGAGGGACACTGAGGAGCTCCTGAGCCTGAGGAAGACGTGCAGCACAAGGTGCAGCACTGGCAGAGAGGGTTTCATGGTTTTGATGCCTCCTCCAGCCACCTAGAAACAAAGACTAGACAAGAGTAAGGGAATAAAGACAGGTATTTATTTGAAGGGCCTTCAAGGTACACCCTGGGGGAGCCAAAGGCTGCTTCCAAAAAATTGGACCCCAAGATGGACGACAGGTCACGAGTTCTTCACACTTTTATAGGTTTGGACCATTTGCATATCAGGGTTAATTCTCCAATTAAAGCCCCAGTTTTAGCGATGTAACGCCCCTCAGCTTGCCCCCCTTAGAATCTTTAGTTTACACATTTTGGGGCTAAAAACAGCCTGGTTGTCCTTGAAGGCAAAGCCTGGAGAGGCTTTGTTCTGTCTGCCCAGTACGAGAGAGCAGGAATTACAGGCTACAAGGAACTTCAGAGTTACACTCTNCCTGACAGGAGAGACCTGGAGGGGCTGGAGCGTGTCCAGGGCAGGGAACGGAGCTGGGGAAGGGGCTGGAGCCCCAGGAGAGGCTGAGGGAGCTGGGAAAGGGGCTGAGGCTGGAGAAAAGGAGGCTCTGGGGGCCCTTGTGGCTCTGCACAACTCCCTGACAGGAGGGGGCAGCCGGGGGGGGTCGGGCTCTGCTCCCAGGGAACAGGGACAGGAGGAGAGGGAACGGCCTCAGGCTGGGCCAGGGCAGGCTCAGGTTGGACAGCAGGAGGAATTTCTGCCTGGAAAGGGTGCTCAGGCCTTGGCAGGGGCTGCCCAGGGAGGTTTGGAGTGCCCATCCCTGGAGGTGTCCCAGGAAGGGC
Source organism: Falcunculus frontatus (assembly GCA_013398115.1). NCBI lineage: Eukaryota > Metazoa > Chordata > Aves > Passeriformes > Falcunculus > Falcunculus frontatus. The sequence continues at coordinate 31,358 of VZRV01001194.1, read as the reverse complement.
TGGAGGTGGCACTCAGTGCTCTGGGCTGGGGACAAGGTCACAGGTTGGACTCGTGGGTCTGGGAGGTCTTTTCCAACCTCAGTGATGCTGGGATTCTGTGCCTGTAACACTCCTGCAGCAGGGAATTCTTTGGCTGTAGGAAATACCCCTCTGGAGACAGGCTAAGCTAAACTGGGAAGGGAGGGAGCAAATCCATGCTCTGGAGGTGATGTGTCCCAGCCCTGCCTGCTGGGTGCTGAGGCTTCCCCCGAGGCTGGACAAGTGCCACGTGTGTCTGCTCCAGCACTTGTGACTTGTCAGCCTGGGGCAGGTGGTGGCTGGTCCCGGCAGGCTGGAGGTCTCATATCCAAACTCCAGTGCTTGTTTGGAGGCCGTGGAACAGGATTTGTGTGTCCCATCCTAAGGGAAAGCCATGCAGGCAGCCTGCTCTGGTCGGGTGTTGAATGTCCTCTGCCAAACCCCAGCGCTCTGTTACTGTCAGGTGTGGGATGTCCCCTGCCAAGAAAGCTGCAGCCAGGCACTGCTATTTCTGAGTGCAAACTTGCAGTTGGGTGCCAAAGGTCAGGTTCTTAGCACCTGTCTGCAGATGGCCTTGTGGCCAGCTTCTGGGCAACCTCCTTCTGTAAATGTGTGGGAGAGGGGGAAATGGGGCCCTCGGGAGTGTTCACAGAGGTGTCTGTTCCTGCTTTGCTTCCTCTGCTGGAGAAAGACTTTGAACAAGGGCCTGGAGGGACAGGACAAGGGGGAATGGCTTCCCAGTGCCAGAGAGCAGGGATAGATGGGAGATTGGGAAGGAATTGTTCCCTGGGAGGGGGGGGAGGCCCTGGCACAGGGTGCCCTGGGAAGCTGTGGCTGCCCTGGGATCCCTGGCAGTGTCCAAGGCCAGGCTGGCTGAGGCTTGCAGCACCCTGGAATAGTGGAAGGTGTCCATGGCAGGCCACCCCATGACAGGGAGTGGCACTGGATGAGCTTTAAGCTCCCTTCACACCCAAACCACTCTGGGATTCGATGATTCTAAGTGAGGCCACAGCTCTGCAGCTTCACGTGTCCTGGCAGTTGCAGCCAGCTCTGATGGTTTGTCCCTGTCTTTCTGTATTCCAGTCATGTGCCCTGCCTTCTCTGTAGCCTTTCCTCACCCAGCCCTGTCTGAGCTGCTTGTGATTCCATGTTCTCCAGCTCTACCCCAAGGATCCTGTGCTGTGCTGGTGTCTCTGGTGCGATGGAGGCACTGATGGCTATTCCCAGGGCCATGATCCCTGTGTGGCTCTCTGATCCAGGTCCTGTAAGAGCAGAGAAGGTGCTTGAGTGACAAGTGTTGTGCAGGTGGCTCTGGCTGTGTGTGAGTGTCTGCTCCCCTGGTTTCCTCCCTGTGTGAGCTGAGTGGAAGTGCAGGTACGAGGCTCTGTCACGATGCCACGTGGGCCTCAGGCATTCCCAAGGGGTATATCTCATCCTCAGGGATCTTGGTCTGGGAGAAATGCCAGCAAAGGAGAAGGTGGTAATGCCACTCCTTACCTGAGGCACAGGAGGAATGCAGAGAAAAGGTGATGACATGTGTCATGTTTGAGTCCAAAGGTGGACCAGGCTGGTGGCTCACCCCAGAAGCTTCTGAAACCAGCGTGAGTTCAACAAGAGGGAATTCAAATGAGGCTTGGGAAGGACCTTTTATAGCAAAACTGCTGCTCAAAAACCCCTCAAACGCTTCCATTCTGTGTCCTTGTGTCTGAGCAGGAGCTGGTGGTGGCCTTAAGGGACCTAAAGGTGTCCTTTGAAATGCTATTTATTAGAGCTGATACTCTAAGGAGGGAATAGTGGGGATACTACATCCCTATGGATGGTGGGAATCCCAGGTGGTGGAGCAGCAAATGGGCCTGTGATCCCTGTGATTGGCAGGCCCCATCTGTAGCAAACCCTTCCCACATTTGATTATTCAAATTCTTAAAGGGTTTTCTTACAGGGAAACAACTCCATTCCTCATCACAGGACAGCTCGGAGACCTGGAGCACTGAATGCACCCAAGGGTCAGGCTTCGGGAATTCCCATTTATTGTGGAAAGCGTTTTCCTTCTGGATGCTCTCCTTCCTTTTCTGCACCCTTCTTCCAGGTGGGAACCCAGCTGCTGGTCCCATCTGTGCCCTGAAGAAGAGGGTGCTCTTCCCCTCAACCAGAAATCCCATTGCCTCCAGACTTGGAGTGCCACGGGGAGCAGATGGCTGGAAGCTGCTCCTGGCAGGATTCTCTAGGCTGCTCTGCAAACAGGAGCCCTGAAGAGATCTCTGCAGGGAGTTCAGAGACACCGATGGCAGCTCAGACCGGTGGAACAACACCACTGGGAGCAAGGGAAGCAGGAAGGGAAGCGTTTTGCTGCTGGGCTGTGGCTGTGAGGCTCAAGGCCACGGTGATTAAAGGCCAGTGCATCCCCTCAGCCTGCCAGCTCGGCTTCTCCTTCCCAGGAAGGGTGAGAAGGAGGGGAAGCCTTTGAGCCCAGCCCTGGAATCACTTCATTCCTTCCCCAAGGGCTCTTTTAATTGCTCTGAGACAGCCGTGCGTGTGTCTGCCTTTAAACACTCACAGCTTCCCAAGGTGCTGCCAGGCACCAATCTTCCTGGATTCCTTGTCCTGCCCCACAGCAGGAGCCCTCTGGGCTCTCTCCTTGCGGTGCAGGTGAAGGACACAACTCCTGCTGTGCCCACCTGCCTGCTGCACACATCCTGCATCCTTGGGCCCACCAGAAGCTGGAGCTTGCTGTTCCCAGCTGGTGGCTGGGGACATCTGCTAAAAGCAGCTGCCTTTCTCGTGGATGTGAGCACAGTGGAGCAGCAGGAAGCTGCATTCCCAATCCCAGCTGTCAGTGTGGGCACAGAGGTGCCCCGATGAGCAGCCAGAGGCCTGTGGAGAGAAGGGAGTAGTTGATGTGGTGACAGTGCTAAGCCTGCTGGTGCCTTTGTCTGTGGGAGCCTTTTCCACGTGCTGGAAAAGCCTCTCTCCTTGGCATGCCAAGCAGAGCTGGGTCCCAGCTCGTGCCTTGAGTGTTGCAAGGTGTGCAGAGCCATCATTTAAACAGAGCGTGGGCTGCTTGTCAGCCTATCTTGAGGCTCTTTAATTGCACTGAAAGTTTGCTTCAGTGTCTATTGGTGTCTGTTGAGTCTTGGCTACAGGGAATTCCATCAGAAAAGTTACTCATTGCTAATTAACAGCAAGTCTTTGGCTGTTGGGAGGGTTTGGGAGAGAACTGGGAGTGCATTGTGGAAATTTAATTATCACTTCTCGTGGCTGGCTCCAAAAGTGGCCACGTTACAAGGGTTTGTATCAGTGACCTGACTTGCTGTGCTTCGCATCTTGCACAAGGCTGGATGTCAGTGTGGGTTTTTTCCTGTTAATTGTGAATTTCCTCTTTGTGGAGAGGCGGGATGAGAGAGAGGCAGAAATGTGCTTTGGAAAAAAAAGAAGTTTTATTTGTGCCCTTCACAAAGGCTCTGTCAAAACTTGGGGGTGGTGTTGCCCCTCTTTCCCTGCAGTGCCTTGCTTTACCTGGAATCATCTCCTGCTGTGTGTGGGCTTGTGGCTTCCTTGAATGGAAAAGTTCAACTTGATTTCTTTTTCTGGGGATTGCAAGAAATTCCGTTTCCTTACACTGACTTGTGCATTATCACAGAATCCCAGACTGGTTTGGATGGGAAGTGACTTAAAGATGATTTAATTCCAACCCCCTGCCAGGAGCAGGGACACCTTCCACTATCCCAGTGATGCCTCCTGCAGCCACCTAGAAACAGAGACTAGACAAGAGTAAGGGAATAAAGACAGGTATTTATTTGAAGGGCCTTCAAGGTACACCCTGGGGGAGCCAGAGGCTGCTTCCAAAAATTGGACCCCAAGATGGACCCCAGGTCACGAGTTCTTCACACTTTTATAGGTTTGGACCATTTGCATATCAGGGTTAATTCTCCAATTAAAGCCCCAGTTTTAGCGATGTAACTCCCCTCAGCTTGCCCCCCTTAGAATCTTTAGTTTACACATTTTGGGGCTAAAAACAGCCTGGCTGTCCTTGAAGGCAAAGCCTGGAGAGGCTTTGTTCTGTCTGCCCAGTACGAGAGAGCAGGAATTACAGGCTCCAAGGAACTTCAGAGTTACACTCTGAGCAGTACAGGATTTGAAAATAGAAAAGTTAAAACCTAAGGCATCACCAGGGTGCTCCAAGCTCCATTCAAGCTGGTCTTGGACACTTCCAGGGATCCAGGGGCAGCCACAGCTGCTCTGGGCACCCTGTGCCAGGGCCTCCCCACCCTCACAGGGAGGAATTCCTTCCTAAGATCTAATCTAAACCTACCCTCTTTCATTTTAAGACCATTCCCCCATCCTGTTCTCCTGGTTGGCAGGTTGGGATCAAACCCAGTTCTCCAGAGGGGCTGAAGTCTTGCCAGTGTTTGATCTCCCCAGAGGCTCATGGCCTCTGTGAGGGGCATCCCAACCTGAAGGTGCCAGAGCAGCTCACCGACCCTGCAGGAAACAGGTTTTGGGATGTGCCCCTGGGGAGAGCACAGGGATTTGGAAGTGTGGGGGTGGCAAGAGACCGCTGCCTTCTCTGCTGTCACTGCCACGCTCTCCTGGTCCCTCCTGTTCTCCTTGGGCACACAGGGCTGGTCTGATCCCCCTCTCAAATACGTCCCCCTTATTTTTTAAAGCCCAAACCAGTTCTGGCAACATAGGAAATTCTTCTGGCTGTCCCAGTGTTATTGTAACAAGTTTTCTGTTCCTGCATTTTTGATTCTGCCTTTTCTTTCCCCCTCCCTCAGTCTTCCTCCCTGGAGTCACTGCTCTGATCCCTCGATTGTCACTCCAGAGGTTCATTGCTGACTGATCCTCTCCTAACTGCATCCCTGAAGGTTCATCATTCCCAGCCCTGAGCTCACCATCTGTGCAGCTGATCACCTCTCACTGTAGCAGAAGCGGTGGTGACCCATATTCATGGGTATTTGATGCTCCCAAACAGAAAGAGCTCCTGGATGCAGCTGGAATTGGCAGGCTGCTCGCCAAAGCCTGCCATCAACATCAAGTGTTGCTCCACTTGTATGTATCCATGGGGAAGTTACTTCCCCTGCACCAACACAACAATGGGATGGGGTCAGGACTCAGCACCAGGGCAGTGGGGCCAGCTCCCAGCTCGGTCCCACCACAGGATGATTCCAGTGCCAGGACAGAGCCACAGCCTGCTGTGTGTCCTGCCTGGAGCTGCTGTGCTGGAGAGAGAGACTGCACTGGATTCTTCCCTGTGAGGGTGGGGAAGCCCTAGCACAGGATGCCCAGAGAAGCTGTGGCTGTTCCCTCCCTGGAAGTGTTCCAGGCCAGGTTGGATGGGGCTTGGAGCGACCTGGGATAGTGGAAGGGGTCCCTGCCCATGGTAGGGGGTGGCACTGGATGAGATTTAAGGTCCATTCAATCCAAAGCAATCTGGGATTCCATGAATCTCCCAGCTGGTGTCTCTGAGAACCAAGGCTGTTAATATCAGAGTGTTGGCAGGGCAGGAATGTAGTTTTCCAATGAATTATCAAGTGCTGTGGGGGTTGGAGAGCAGGAGAGAAGCTTCTGCTCAGTGTGGCAGTTCCTTATCGAGGAGGAGGGCTCTGGCCTTGCTGGGACACTACAGGTGTTCAGTCCTGGGCCCCTCCTGACAGGAGAGACCTGGAGGGGCTGGAGCGTGTCCAGGGCAGGGAACGGAGCTGGGGAAGGGGCTGGAGCCCCAGGAGAGGCTGAGGGAGCTGGGAAAGGGGCTCAGCCTGGAGAAAAGGAGGCTCTGGGGGCCCTTGTGGCTCTGCACAACTCCCTGACAGGAGGGGGCAGCCGGGGGGGGGCGGGCTCTGCTGCCAGGGAACAGGGACAGGAGGAGAGGGAACGGCCTCAGGCTGGGCCAGGGCAGGCTCAGGTTGGACAGCAGCAGGAATTTCTGCCTGGAAAGGGTGCTCAGGCCTTGGCAGGGGCTGCCTGGGGCAGTGGTGGAGTCTCCATCCCTGGAGGGATTTAAAAGCCCTCTGGATGTGGCACTTGGGGACATGGGTCAGTGGTGACCTTGGCAGTGCTGGAGGGTGGTTGGACTCGATGTTCAGAGAGAACTTTTCCAACCATGGTGATTCTGTGATTTTATGCTGTGTTTTGGAGCATCTTTCATTGCTGGATGTCTAAAACCTACACAGTGAAACCCAAGCAGGAGGAGGGACACACTGAAGCTGCAGCTGGGACACACAGCCAGGACATCCACATCCTTCCTGTAGCTTCCTGGTGGGAGCCAAACCCATGGGCTCATGTGGTGGGTGCAGCTCTCCACTGCCAGTGTGCTCCATTTTGGTGCCAGCTGAGAAGTGACCTTGGAAAAGACAAACAGGGCTCGAGTTAATCAGTACCATTAAAGGGCGAGGTGACTCCTCACACATCAGCTGAGGGTGGGCATAGGGCAAATGTTCCTTGTTTTTCCTGGCACGGTTCTGCTCACTTCCATTTGCTGGGATTGGTTGAGTTTTCTGCCTCCTGGCTTATCTTGAGCCTGAGGGGAGAAGGTTCTTAGCCTTGTGCCTTCTTCATATTTAAGGAGATTTATAGGGAACAGCCTCGTGGACTTGCTGGAGCTGCTCTGCTGAGTGCCCTGATCCTGCCTGGAGCACCTGTGAGCAAGATGGGATGTGCAAATCCATCTTTGTTTGCTGTCTGCAGCACAGGTGCCACCGGTGCTGTGCTGCCCCAGCCCACCTGGATGTGTCACACCCCAACACCAGACAGTGGTGACAGTGTGAATCACACCAGGCACATGGTGGGATCCTTGGCATGTCCTCTGCAGGGCCAGGAGCTGGACTTGATGACCCATGTGGGTCCCTCCCAACTCAGGATATTCCAGGATTCTATGGCAGTGCTTGGCCTGCCTCTGCCTCCGGGTAACCAGATTACTTCAATGCAGAATTGTTTTTTCCGGGACAGGAAGGCCATTAGTAGAATGTGGGCTATAAATCTGTATTTTTTTCCTCTTTGGACACATAATTGGATCTCCCAGAGGCGTCCTGGTTGCACGATTAATGGTGGGTTGAAGCCATACAAGCCATTTGTGTCTGTAAATCCCACAACGACGCCAGCCAGCTCGTCTGCAATGGCACCGCAGCCACCGGGCCCATCCCCAGCTCTTGGGGTGCCTGTGGCTCCCTGGAGCCATCCTGGCATGGACAGGAGACTCCTGTGTGATGCCAGTGATAAGATTGTTGCTGCTGCTTTTGCTCTTTCCCTAAGGATTTCTGACCTCAATCCCAAAGGAGCTGTCTGGGCTGGACTGGCTCCTCCCTGCAGCTGTGAGGAGAAGCCGTGCCTGCAAACACAGAGCTATTTTAGAGCAGGCTCCTTTACAAATGCCTGGCTACTTTGGGAAGGAGACTCTGGGGTGTATAAAATTCCTTGTGGGCACTTCTCCTTTTCCTTTGACCTTCTTTCCCTGAAAAGGGGGCAGAAATCCAGAGTCCAGGCTGGTGGGAATCATTGGTCGTGATAGAAGAACGACTCATAGAAGGATGTGAGTCACTAGACCAGTGTGTGGAGATCCAAAATGCAGAAGGTGACACTAATTTCCAGTGAGGATGAGGTGAGGGAATGATGGAGCCAGTGCCAAGCTCAAATACTGCCGGGTTTGGGGCCTCACAAGTGAAGAGCTGGAAGGGACAACTTTAGTGATGTTTGTAGTGAAGACCCTGACAAGGAAAAGCAGCTGGGGGAGGCTGGGCACGGACAAGATGCTCTTGGGATCTGTCCCTGAAGATGCCTGGCAACTCATTGGTATTCTGGGAGCGGCTGTCCTGGGCAGGCAGCCATGTCCTGGCTGTCTGGAGTGCTGTCCCCAAAGGTGGCAGCCAGCCTGGCACCAGAGTGCTGTCCCCAAAGGTGGCATCCAGCCCTGGTTCTGTCCCTGTGCCCCAGGGTGTCCCCAGAGTGGGCACAGCATCACTGGCCTTGCTCAGCACACAAAGAAGTGTCCTGGCTGGAGCCTGGCAGGAGCTGGGGGACATAGGAAGGATCTAAAGCTGTGGGAGAACATCCAGAGGGCCCCAGACGTGGGGAACGGTCTGGAGGGGCCACACAAGGAGCAGCTGAGGGGACTTGGCTTGTTCAGCTGGAGAACAGACTGAGAGGAGACCTCATGGATGTCAGCAGCTTCCTCCTGAGGGGCAGCTCTGGTCCCTGCTCTCTGTGACAGGGACGGGACCCAAGGAAACTGCTGGAGCTGAGGCAGGGGGATTTGGGATGGAGATCAGGGAAAGGTTCTTCCCCCAGAGGTTGTCAGGCACTGCCCAGGCTCCCCAGGGAATGGGCACGGCCCCGAGGCTGCCAGAGCTCCAGGAACGTTTGGACAGCACTGCCAGGGATGCCCAGGGTGGGATTGTTGGGGGTCTCTGGAGGGACAGGAGTTGGACTCTGTGATCCCTATGGGTCCCTTCCAACCCAGGATACTCCATGATTCCATGGTTGTATCAGCAAACCTCTGCAGAGCAGCTGCCCTTTCTCCAAGAAATGGCTCTTTCCAGATCTTTGAGTTCTGCAAGCAAGGTGGGAACATGTGTGGCCATGGGGAGAAGCTGTTTATTGAATATTATCCCCAGTCTTTGCAGGGAGAGAGGAAAACTTCCCAAGCCATGAGCCTGGTGAAACTTCCCTGAGATACCTTCCAAGCACGGGCACAGAGGCTCCAGAGCTCTTCCCCTGCCTCACTCCAAGCCTTGCATCTGTTTTCTTGTTCCAGGCTGTTTTGGGGATAATGAGATTAAATCAGTCTCTCCTCCTCCCCTAACTGGTGCTTCAAATCCTATTATCTTGTAAAGCATTTGGAATTCTGCCCCCCAAAATTGCATTAAGCTGAGATGGAAATTCCTCACGGCTTAGACATCGCCTCCGTAGAGCTTCGGGGTTTGTTGCTTCTTGCTCTGCAGCTCCTGTGGCTTTGCTGGTGTGAGGACACAACCTCTGGGGCTGAATCCCAGAGAGATGAACTGACCCTGCACGGGGAGGGCAGGGAAGGGCTGGGAGGGGGTACAGAAATCCTTGCCAAGGATGGGATTCACCCAGGTGGGAACAAATGCTGTAAGATGGGAGCCTGGTGAGACCTGGTGCCCCTTCTTAGTCCTGGTGCCTGTCTTGGGGGGTGTTGCTTTGCCCTTTCCCACCACTTCTCTGCTTCCAGGGAAGAGTGGGGTGTGCAGACAAGGAGAGGAACAGGTTGGAGCAATCCATGGGTGCAGTGACAGGGGCTGGTTCAAGGCCATGGGATGGGGGGGCACCTGGAGCTGCTCTTTGCTGAGGGGTTTCCTTTTACCAACCAAACCAAATTTGGGACCTGTTGGAAGGAGTCCAGAGGAGGCCACGGAGATGGTCTGAGGGCTGGAGCCCCTCGTGCTCTGCAGCCAGGCTGGGAGAGCTGGGGGTGTTCACCTGGAGAAGGGAAGGATCCAGGGAGACCTGAGAGCCCCTTCCAGGGCCTAAAGGGGCTCCAGGAGAGCTGGAGAAGGACTTAGGACAAGGGAGGATGGCTTCAAAGTGGAAAAGGGGGAATTTGGTTGGGATATTGGGAAGGAATTGTTCCCTGGGAGGGTGGGGAGGCCCTGGCACAGGGTGCCCAGAGCAGCTGTGGCTGCCTCATCCCTGGAAGCGTCCCAAGCCAGGTTGGACATTGGGGCTTGGAGCAGCCTGGGGCTAGTGGAAGGTGTCCCTGCCATGGCAGGGGTGGCACTGGAGTTTTTGGAAGGTCCCTTCCCCCACAAGCCACGCTGGGATTCTGTGGTTGGGATTGGACTCGGGCAGATGCCTGTGCTGGGAGCTGAGGGTGTTGTCCCAAGCAGGTGGATGGGCAGCAGCTTCTGCCCAGCCCAGCACCGAGCTCGTGAGCCCAGGAGTTCCGTAGCCTATGGAATTGTTCTTGGGATTCTTATCAAAGTGTTCCTGGGGGAAGAGGACTTTAGCCAGGGTAATCTGTGCTTAGAGAGGGCTGTGAGAGCAGATAACAGTTCGTGCTGCTCTCGAGAGCCAAATGATGTCAAATTTTAACTTCCTAGCTGGAAGTTGTTTTGTGCCTTGTCTAGATCTTTGATTTTTATTTCTATTTTTATTTCCCCCACCACAAACACACCCTGAGCACCTCAAATGTTGTAAAAGTGGTGGGATGAGGGGTAAGAGCTCTCCCTCCCCATTCCCTAAGCTGCCTCTGGTGAAATCTCAGGTCCTCAGTGGAGAGGAGACCTCTGAGACCCATCCTGCTCAAGGGGCTCCCAGTCCCACTGCTGGAAGTGGGGATGGAGATTGGGACCAGCAAAGGAACAAAGGGGTCACAGCAGAGCAGGTCACAGATGGCACTGTTGGGGGGTAGGACCCACAGCATTTCTCCTCATCCAGGTGGGGCAGAGCAGTTGGAAGCAGTTGGAAAGATCAGCATCTTGCTCCTTGCCTGTGTCCATTGGGAGAGCTGGAGTTGGCATTTCCAAAGGGTGGAGGATTGGTGTGGGGGTTCCACCCAGGATGGGGCTCAGAAGGTTCCGGATCTCTGGCTTTTTCTGGGAGTTGCTGGAGCCCTAACTGTTGGGTTTTGTTTCCCTTTCCCAGTACAGCGCCGTGGACAGCAACCCCCTGTCCCTGTATGTCATGCATCCCTTCTGGAATGCCATCGTGAAGGTGAGTCCCTGTCCCCCGCCCCGTAAGGGACAGCACAGCCCAGGTCACCTCTGTAACACCATCAGCTGCTTCGTTTGTGGTGCCACTAATGAGTGAGGGGCTGCCTGCAGCCTGCCCCAAATCCCTGAATCCCTGCATCCCAGCCCAACGCTTCCTGCTGCCCCGGGATGCTCCGGGTGCTCCTGGCAGTGTTGTCTAACACCCAGACAGTGCAACCGTGGCTGGAGCAGCGCCTGCTCCTCAGTCCATGTTTTAATGAGTTCATCTGTTCTTTTGCTGCTTTCCCATAGATCTTCCCTACCTGGCTGGCCCCAAATTTGATAACGTTTTCTGGCTTCCTGCTGCTTGTCTTCAACTTCTTCCTCATGGCATACTTCGACCCTGACTTTTATGCTTCTGGTAAGGCCGCATGTTCCTGGTCAGATGGGAAATCTGTCACCTCCTCTGCTGAGAATTCCAGTGCTCGTTGGTGAGGCCTCTGGGTCTGGGCCTTCCCAGAGTGACTGGGACAGAGGAGGGGATTGAACTCGCTGGGTTTTGTGACAAGGACTTGTCTGGGTGCGACACCTTCCCTCCAGCTGCCAGGGGAATGTGCTCCTGGCTGGCAGCAGGCAAGAGAGGGAGGAGGAGACAGCCGGAATCTTGGGTTGGAATTGGCTCTGCTTGCAGAACAAACAACCCAGTGCCCTTGTTTGAAAATCTAACAGGAAATAGGAAATGCTGCTTCCCTGAAATCAGCAGGTAGAGCCTTGTTTTTCACATCCCAGCTCATTCCCCTCTTGGCAAAACCACCACCACATCAGACTAACAAGGCCAAATCCTCTTTCTGAGCTTCACCATTCACAGCTTTAAACTTTCTAACAGTCCCCATGTTCATCTGTCTGTGAATCCAATGGTTCAGTTGTGCCCCTTGGCACATGGAGGAGTCCCAGGGAAAGGATTAATGCAGTGTGATAATTCTCAGAAGCTTCTTCTCCGTGTTTTTCTCTCCCTTAGACCCTGCCAGGTCTGGTTTAGGTTGCTTAGGAGAGTTCATGTAGTTCTTCTAAACTGGACCCACCATCAAAACACAGTTACATGGGAAAAATCCTGGTTTCTTGGGATTGCCTTTATTGGTAGACAAGTCCAGGTTGTTGAAAGCTTGGGTGGCATCTTTGGCTGTTGGCCAGGATTTGGGCTGTTAAGGTCCATGAGCCATGGGAAGAAAAGCTGTCAGTAGCTCAAGGTGAAAAGCCCCAGGACATCAGACACCCAGAATCATGGAATCACAGAATGGTGTGGGTTGGGAGAGACCTTAAAGCCCACCCAGTGCCACCCCTGCCATGGCAGGGACACCTTCCACTGTCCCAGGCTGCTCCAAGCCCCAGTGTCCAACCTGGCCTTGGGCACTGCCAGGGATCCAGGGGCAGCCACAGCTGCTCTGGGCACCCTGTGCCAGGGCCTCCCCACCCTCCCAGGGAACAATTCCTTCCCAAGATCCCATCCATCCCTGCCCTCTGCCACTGGGAAGCCATTCCCTGTGTCCTGTCCCTCCATCCCTTGTTCCAAGTCCCTCTCCAGCTCTCCTGGAGCCCCTTTAGGCACTGGAGGGGGCTCTAAGGGCTCCCTGGAGCCTTCCCTTCTCCAGGCTGGACATCTCCAACTCTCCCAGCCTCTCAAAAATTGGCTTTGGAAGGATGGAGAAGCTCATGGCTTGGGACCCTTTCTCATACATATTTTGCATGTCCTGCTTGGAAAGAGAAGTTTTCCTGGTGCTGGTGAGGCCTCCAGGATTCTGTGCCTTCCCTCCTCCTTGGATGGCTTTGCAGATGTGATGCCCTCCCTCCCTTTGCTGCAGGAAAGGCACCATCCTGCTGCCCTGAGGAAACAGGAGGTGGCATTTCACAGGATCATTTTTCCCCAGGAGACCTCCCCGTGCCCTACTGCTGCCAAGGATCCACGCCTCTTCCTGCCCTTCTCCAGTGCCCCTTTGAGCTCCCTGATTGCAGCCAGCTCCTCTGGCTCACTGCCAGAGCCCTGCTGGAGGAGGTGGAGGTGCTCTCAAGGAAGAGCTCGGTTTCCATTGGCAGGATGGGACTGGAGACTGGGCGGGGAATCCTGGCATGTTCCTGCGGGGGCAGGGAGTTGCCACATCAGAGAGCCTCCACTTGATGCTTTGTGAACAAGTGACCGAGGAGTGTCCTCTGCACACACTTCCATGGCCTGCAGTGGCACTGCAGAACTGGCCCCAGTTCTCAGATCCCATGATTTTTGGAGAGCTTGGGGACAAAGGACAAATATATCCTGGAAGGCAAAGTCCTCACTGACCTGGTTTCGTGAGCTGCTGTGGGGCAGCTCTGCCATCACATCCTGCAAAGTTTTCATCCCACGTTCACTGTTTGAGTCCTTGTGGCTGTGCCTCTTGGGCCAAAATAAACCCTCTGGAAGCACATCCTGAGCTGTCCTGACTTGGGTTTGTCTGATTCCTGCAGCTCCTGATCACCAGCACGTTCCAAATGGAGTGTGGATCGTGGTGGGGCTCCTCAACTTCATGGCCTACACGTTAGGTAAGAATTCTCCTGGGAAATCGGGGTCACCCACTCATGCTGTGGTTGTGTTGTCCCCTCTCTGAGCCCATGGGAAGTGTTTGATTCTGTGCTCTTGCCAGGAGCAGTTTCTGGGAGCTGCTTTGCAGTTTGGAGAGAAGGAAGTTGTCCCAGAGCACCTGATGGGAAAGGAGGATACTGGAACTGACTTTGAGATGAACTGTGAAACTCTGTCTTGGGTCTGCTTTAAATAATCAGAGAATCCCAGAATGGTTTGGGTGGGAAGGGACCTGCAAAATCCTCTAGTTCCAGCCCCTGCCATGGGGGGAACTTCCACCATCCCAGGATGCTCCAAGCCCCAATGTCCAACCTGGCCTTGGGCACTGCCAGGGATCCAGGGGCAGCCACAGCTGCTCTGGGCACCCTGTGCCAGGGCCTCTCCACGCTCTCAGGGAACAATTCCTTCCCAATATCCCATCCAAATCCCCCCTTTTCCAGTTTGAAGCCATTCCCCCTGTCCTGTCCCTCCAGGCCCTTGTATCAAGTCCCTCTCCAGCTCTCTTGGATCTCCCTTAGGCACAGGAAGAAGCTGCTTTAAAGAATATAAAGAAAATACAAGGAAATAAATGTCATCTCATCAAGCTGTTGCATTTTTCAGCCTCCCATGGAGCAGGGCTTGGGAAACCCACTCCTTGATTGAGGATGGAGGTGGGGAAAGCCGCTGTTCCCTGGCCCATTGCTTTGTGTGGAGTGTCCAGGAAAGCTCCATGTTTGTTTCCCTCTTCCCAGACGGAGTTGATGGGAAGCAGGCACGCCGGACCAACTCCAGCACACCCCTGGGAGAGCTCTTTGACCACGGCCTGGACAGCTGGGCCTGTGTGTACTTCGTGGTCACTGTGTACTCCACCTTCGGCCGGGGTTCCACTGGCGTCAGCGTCTTCGTCCTCTACCTCCTGCTGTGGGTGGTCTTGTTTTCCTTCATCCTCTCCCACTGGGAGAAGTATAACACAGGGATTCTCTTCCTGCCCTGGGGATATGACATCAGCCAGGTGGTAAGTACAGGCCCTGGCAACCTGCTGGGTGCACCCACTGAGGGGTGTTCTGCTGTGGATGGATCCAAAGCCTTGTAAATCATGGAATCAGCCCATGGAGATGGACTCTCCATGACAAACAAAGCTTGAAGGGTGGACCTTGCCTTGGCTCTCCTCTCGCTGGTTCCTGTGTGTTTTGCCCACTGGAATTGTTGCTTTAGATAGGTCCCTGCATGGTACTTGTGTAGGTAAATTGAAGCCTGGAAGTTTGGGATGCCTTTTGGCACCGCCAGGATCTGGGCCAAAAAACTCAGCAGAGATAATTGGCTTGTTAATTGCTGTTCCTGGAGCAAAGATTCCTGGGGAGGTGCCCCTCCAGACCATGGTCCCTGGGTAGAGGGTGTTGAGACTGATGGTGATGGACCCCTTGGGGTGTTGGTGTGTCCATCCCTCCTTAAGGAATTCTCTGCAGGAAGCTCTCCCTGAAGAGAACTGGGACCTGGGGATGAGGCAGCACACCTGGATTGATCCCACCTGGATTGATCCCACCTGGATTGCTGGCAATGCCTTCCTCCAGCCCAGGTTACTCCAAGCTTTGTCCAGCCTGGCCTTGGACATTTCCAGGGATGGAGGAGCCACAGCTTCTCTCTCTCTGGGCAACCACCCTCATTGTAAAAAAGCTTCTTCCTTATAACTCATTATCTTATGTCAATTTATTTATCTTCTGGCTTGTCAGATGCTGGGTGGGAAATGCAACAAGTTGGAAGGAGAGTTCAATTAATGCAGCTGCATTAATTGGAATAATCATCTCTCCTACTAAGAGGAGACCAGAGCTGATCCCTGACTGTACTCTGATCCTTTCTCCCAAAATGTTGCTTAACCCAGGTCTTTGAGCTGCCTGCTGGAGAAAGGCAGGGGTGGAGGGCAGAGCTCCCCTGCAGCGTGTTCCACCCAGCTTCAGGGGACTATTAAAGCTGAAATAGCCCTGGTGAGCTTCTCCCTGTAATCCAGCAGCAGATGGATAAGGAAGAGTCCCTGAATGACCCATCCAGAGTCACTGCAATTTGTGTAAAACCTGTACTTTGGTCACCTCGAGAGTTCAAGGCTGTGCCAGGGTGTCTGTCCTGTAGCTCCTGGTCATATCCTTCTCATGGAATCATTGAGGTTGGAAGAACCCTCTGAGACCATTGAGTCTGGCCATGCCCTCAGCACTGCCAAGGCCACCGATGGTCCATGTCCCCAAGTGCTACATCCACATGGTTTTTATATTCCTCCAAGGATGTGACTTCACCGCTTTCCTGGGCAGCCCCTGCCAAGGCCTGAGCACCCTTTCCAGGCAGAAATTCCTCCTGCTGTCCAACCTGAGCCTGCCCTGGCCCAGCCTGAGGCCGTTCCCTCTCCTCCTGTCCCTGTTCCCTGGGAGCAGAGCCCGACCCCCCCCGGCTGCCCCCTCCTGTCAGGGAGTTGTGCAGAGCCACAAGGGCCCCCAGAGCCTCCTTTTCTCCAGGCTGAGCCCCTTTCCCAGCTCCCTCAGCCTCTCCTGGGGCTCCAGCCCCTTCCCCAGCTCCGTTCCCTGCCCTGGACACGCTCCAGCCCCTCCAGGTCTCTCCTGTCAGGAGGGGCCCAGAGCTGCCCCCAGCACTGGAGGTGCCCCAGCAGTGCCAGCACAGGGGACGGGCACTGCCCAATCCAATCCCAGCTCAGCAGCTCACACTTCCTACACCTGGTAACGTGGGATATTTGTGGATTTGTTTTATTTTTCTCCTTCCTGCTGGTGGGTAGGACTGAACGTGTAGCTTAGAGCTGCCTGGCACAGGCACGGTGCTGCCAGCCCAGGTGCTGCCAGCTGAGTCCTGCCAGCCTTGCCCATCACATTTCTCACCCCTGTGCTTGTCCTGTGCTTTCTTTCAGACCATTTCAATTGTCTACATAGTGACAGCCTTTGTGGGAGTTGAGGCCTGGTATGCACCTTTCCTGTTTAATTTCTTATATAGAGACCTATTCACTGCAATGATTATTGGTAAGAAACTCCATGTTGAAGCCTGTCTTTTAAACTGCACCTTTTTCCCAAACCCCCTGCTAATGACCTGCTAACACTGCTCTGTTTGCTGCCCCGGGCTGGTGTTGAAGTGACTAATGGAGGGTGTTCTCACAGCCTGCTCTTTCCCAGGATTTCAAAACAGGGTTGTCTCCTGCAGAGTTATTTTAGAGAACTTAACTCTGCTCTGCCTGGGCTGACTTCACTCCAGGGAAGCTCAGTTTGTTTTCAGTGAGAGCCTGGGGATAAAACCAGTTTGATAAACCCAGAGTTTTTGGGGGATTAAGCCCATTGTGCAGGGGGTGGTGGGACCTGGCCCCCAGTGGAACCTCCCCAGCCTTGGGCTGATTTGGGGGTGTCAGGACACTTTTGTTTAGCTGCTCTGGGGCTCCCTCTCACCCCAGAGCCCAAACACTGCGTGGGAGGGAGGTTGCAGCCAGGGAGGTGGGTGGGAGCTCTGCTGTTTGGGGATCCTGCCCTCCATCCACCCACCTAAACATTACATCATCATCATCATAATAAAATTGAAATAAAGGCCCAGCCTTGCTCTCCCGTGGTCAGTCAAAACAAGACACTGCAAAGGGTAGAGCTGAGCTGATGTTTTTAATGCCATTTTCCTAATTAACAAGTTCTGCTCAGTTTATTTTCTGTGTCCCTTCAGGTGTTCTTTGTAATTGCTTAATTTTGAGTTAATTGCCGTGTTAAATCTACTTCTTGCACTTTTATCGGGTGGATGTTCCCAGCTTTCCTTTGACAGCTGTGTGACTTAACATGAATAATGAATGTGCTTTTCCTGTATGAGAAACTGAGCCCAATTCCCACACGGGGGAGAGGAGCTGGGTTATTAAAGCAGGAATATTTCCAGCTCTGTTCATACACCTTCTGCTGGATAAACAGGGAAGGAGTCGTGCTGGAATATCATGGATAGTGTTGATGGTTCTGATTGAGATCAGGATTTTTCAGTTATTTGGGTGTTTTGTATCATTTATCCAGTTAAATGACAACTTTTTGGCACTGTGGCCACTGGAAATGTTTGCACACAGCCAGAGAAACAGCAAATTGCCTTTATTGTGAAAACTCTTGTGCCCACTCATTTGAAGAGTGTGCACTCACCTCATGTCTCATTAGAGTTGTGTTATAATTAAACTTTGTCACTGTTTAAAGCACAAAACCGAGCTCCTTCATGCAGCCCTTTCAAATGGAAATGTCTCCAATTTACAGCAGACCTTAACTTTTAATTACAGCTCTTGGGCCGGACTTGGGAGCAGCTACTTCCAAATGTGCTGAGCTATTTTTGGGGCACCCTCGGAGCTATTTTTGGTGCAGGGAACTTAAAGCAGAACCCAGTCAGAGCCTCCTGTTTGGGGTGCACAGGGCGTCCCCTCTGCCCTGGGGCATTAACGTGGCACTTTTCTCTTCCAGCCTGTGCCCTCACTGTGACCCTGCCCATGAGCCTGTACAACTTCTACAAGTGAGTTTGTAGAATCCCAGGAGGGTTTGGGTGGGAAGGGACCTCAAAGCCCATCCAGTGCCACCCCTTGCCATGGGCAGGGACACCTTCCACTGTCCCAAGTCACTCCCAGCCCTGTCCAGCCTGGCCTTGGGCACTGCCAGGGATCCAGGGGCAGCCACAGCTTCTCTGGGCACCCTGTGCCAGGGCCTCCCCACCCTCACAGCCAAGAATTCCTTCCCAGTATCCCATCTAACTCTGCACTCTGGCAATGGGAAGCCATTCCCCCTTGTCCTTTCACTCCAGTCCCTCTCCAGCTCTCTTGGAGCCCCTTCAGGTATTTTACTGCAGGCAGCACCAGGGATTTCTCAGTGATTCCATGTATTTTCATTTCTCTGCTTGTGTTTCAGGGCCTATAAAAATAACACCTTGAAGCACCACTCCTTGTACGAGATCCTGCTGCCCCTCGTGTCCCCGGTGTTGCTGTTCCTGCTCTGCACCACCTGGGTCTTCCTGTCCCCCACTGACATCCTGGAGGTCCAGCCCAGGCTCTTCTATTTCATGGTTGGAACAGCCTTCGCCAACATCTCTGTAAGAGCTTCTGCTTTATGCTTTAGGAACTGGAGAATTGGTTAAATTGGGTGTTTTCACATGTGCTGTGAGCAGCAAAGGGCTGATGGGAAAGGAGTTCCTGCCTTCTTTTGGGGATAAACTTAAAATGGGAGGACTAAATTTTTGGTCAAAATGTACTTTAGCTGCATAGTCGTAGAATCATGGAATTGTTAAGGTTGGAAAAGCCCTCTGAGACCAACAAGTCCAACTGTCCCCCAGCACTGCCAAGGTCACCACTGCCCCATGTCCCCAAGTGCCACATCCAGAGGGCTTTTAAATCCCTCCGGGGATGGGACTGCACCCCTGCCCTGGGCCTGTTCCAATGTTTAACAACCCTTTCCAGGCAGAAATTCCTGCTGCTGTCCAACCTGAGCCTGCCCTGGCCCAGCCTGAGGCCGTTCCCTCTCCTCCTGTCCCTGTTCCCTGGGAGCAGAGCCCGACCCCCCCCGGCTGCCCCCTCCTGTCAGGGAGTTGTGCAGAGCCACAAGGGCCCCCAGAGCCTCCTTTTCTCCAGGCTGAGCCCCTTTCCCAGCTCCCTCAGCCTCTCCTGGGGCTCCAGCCCCTTCCCCAGCTCCGTTCCCTGCCCTGGCCACGCTCCAGCCCCTCCAGTGCTCTCCTGTCAGGAGGGGCCCAGAGCGGCCCCCAGCACTGGAGGTGCCCCAGCAGTGCCAGGGGACAGTGACAAATCACAAGAATGACCATCCCCTCTGCTCTGGGGACAAGGAGCTGTGGCTCCCGCAGCCCACACCAGGCTCAGGCTCTGTCCCTGTCCCCTCAGTGCCAGCTGATCGTGTGCCAGATGAGCAGCACACGGTGCCAGCCCCTCAACTGGATGCTGCTCCCCATCGCGGCCGTGCTGCTCCTGGTGGTGTCGGGGCTGGCTCCCGGCAGTGAAACGCTCCTGCTGTACCTGCTGACTGCCTTCCTCACCCTGGCACACATCCACTACGGAGTGGTCGTGGTAGGTGACAGCTCCTGGGGTGGGCTGTGACTGGGGGTGCTGCCGGTTGGGGCAGGGAATGCTCAGCATAAAACCGGGAGCATCACCAGGAATGGCTCTGTGGTGCTGCCTGTGAGCCTGGGGAATTTGGGCTGGATTCCTTGGGAGAGGCTTGGGAAGGTTGCATGGGATGGAAAGGAACTGCACAGGATGTGACAAGGGGCTGTCCTTCCCCTGAGGTGTGTCAGCCGAGTTGGAAACGAAGCACAAAATCCTGGAATGGTTTGGATTGGGAGGGACCTGAAAGCCCATCCAGTGCCACCCCCTCCCATGGGCAGGGACACCTTCCACTGTCCCAGAGTGCTCCAAGCCCCAATATCCAGCCTGGCCTTGGGCACTGCCAGGGATCCAGGGGCAGCCACAGCTTTTCTGGGCACCCTGTGCCAGGGCCTCCCCCCCCTCCCAGGGAACAATTCCTTCCCAATATCCCATCCATCCCTGCCCCCTGGCACTGGGAAGCCATTCCCTGTGTCCTGTCCCTGTAGGCCCTTATCCCCAGTCCCTCTCCAGCTCTCCTGGAGCCCCTTCAGGCACTGGAAGAGGCTCTGAAGTCTCCCACTGAGGTCTCCAAAGTGCTGGGAGAGCCAGGCTGGAGTGGGGATGTTCCTGCTGAGGAAAGTGGGAACACAGCAGCTCCAGGGCCTCCCCCTGCTGCAAGGGCTGTGCACAGACCCAGGGATTGGTTTCCTCCTCTTGCTCTGCCTAGCTCCCAGAGTTTTCATTAAGAGAGAAAACAAACTTGCAGAAGCCCAGAGTCCTGTTGGGAATGCCCTGGGAAGCTGCTGAGCAAGGAGGACAAGGGACCACATGTCCCAGTTGAGCTGGGGACACCCTCCTTGGGGAGCCCCTTCACCCTGGGAGCCCCAGTTCTGCCCTGGAGCCTACGGAGTCAAGTCCCAGCTGTAATTACAACCAAGGAGTAATAGCCAGGTTGCCTTGTCTTTCCAATTAGTGTAATGAGGCTTCTGTGCAAGAAGGATTTGAATGACTAAGGAGCTTAAATAAATTTGGTCTTGGAATCACAGCTGGAGATGGGGCTGAGCAGGTGGTGTAATCCTCCTGCCCATCCCCTCCTGGGAGATTCCCAGTGTTCTGCTCCTCTCTGCTCCCTCTTTCCCTCCCTCTGGCTTTCCAAGGGCCCATCTGTGCCAGCTCCTCTTCCAGGAGGAAAGTCACTTTGAGCTGAAGAGCCTTTAAGGGCTTTGGGATTGGGGCATAATCCCAAACTGCTCTGAATTTGGGAAGAATGATTAGGAATAAAGCCTCTGCCCTGTGTCAAGCTCAGCCTCTTTTTGCAGGAAGTAAATTATCCAGCTCCCGCTTTGAATGAATTCAGAAATATTTTATATAGGTATCTGAGATGATCCAATCAATTTAAGCAAAATAATAAAGGAGGAGAGTAAAATCCTGCAGGCCTGGGCTCAGCATTCCCAACTCCTGCCCCTGAGGAGGGCAAGAAGGGAGGTGAGCCCGCTCCCAGGGAGACCAGGCTGTTGTTTGGGAAGGGAGCTGGGCTGCTCCCTGTGGAGCCAGTGCCTGAGGACAGGGACAGGGACAGGGCTGGGCAGGACACGGGCTGTGGGCAGGGGTGGGCAAAGTGGGTGGCAGGGAGTTGGAACAGGGAGCAGGTCTGGGGTTCTGCCCCCTCCCCTGCTCATGCCTGGGAGCCAGGATAATCCCCCAGGATCTGGGATAACCCAGTCCCATGTCTGCCTTGTCCCCAGGTGAGCCAGCTGAGCAGGCACTTCAACATCCGGCCCTTCTCCCTACGGAAGCCCACTCCGGACTGACTGGGAGCAGAGGAGGAGAAAATCGGCCTGCGGGCTGCAGAAGGACTGTAAATACCTGCTGCAAATACCTGTAAATACTTCAGCCATCACCACAGATCCAAACTATCCTCTGGACAGGGCCAAGGACACGCGGGATCCGCTGCAGGCGGGGCTGGGCCGGGGGGGCTCCCGCTGCTCTTCCATCGCTGCAAGCTTCTGGTTTTGGGTGGAGCTGGAGGAGGAGGAGCCTTTCAGGTCGTTGTTACTGTACCTTAGACCAGCTGAATGTTCCCAGAGAAGCCTCTGACTCCGGCCCTTGCTCAGGGAAAGCTGCTTGGGGATGCAGATGCTTTACCTGAGCAAAGCACCTTGGCCTGCCACCAAAACCAACACAGCGGATTCCTCCGAGGGCAGGGGGACATCCTGGTGGTCAGGGGAGTTCCTGGCTGTCCCCAGTCCTGCTGTCTGGACAGCTCCTGTGCTGGGCTGGTACTTTGGGAGCAGATGGTGACAGTTCTCCCACATTCTGTCCTGCCTTCCTGCTTTTGGGCAAATACTTGCTAGCACCTTTGTTGGTTTGTTTGGTTTTTTTTAAGGGGCGACAAAAAAAGGACAAGACGCTCAGAATTTGTAGTTCAATCCTAATTGGGGGGGCTTGGAAAATCGGGGCTCAGTTTCCTGTAGGAATGGGAATGTGGCTTCTGCACATTATGTGGTACCTGGGACCACATCTCGACATGGTCCTTTGTGTCCATGTGTGTTCCCAGTCTGGGAATGGGGTCTGGGCTACGGAAGGTGGCTGAGACCACAGAGCCAAGCTCTCCCCATTCCTACCAGCATGGATTTGCTGTTGTGGGTTGGCTCCATGGGTCCTTTCCTGCTGCCTGAGCCCCTCTTCCACAGCCAGGAACAGCCTGGCCCTTCCCAGCAGCGATTCCACCACTGGGAGAAGCACCTGAAGCCCCGTGTTGGTCGTGTGTGCACCTTCAGGAGGCTCCCAGGGGTGTGGGAACCTTTCCAGATGTCCCTCTCTTTGTCCCCAGCGGCCGCATGTCTCATCCTGGCATCTCTTTGTTTACTGTCCGCTTGTCAAAGATGTGTTTGCGTTGATTTTATTTTTTAATTTGTTTTTACAATTGAGTTTGAGTGGGGTGGTGAAGACTGAATGCTGATTTTCTTTCCTGTTGGCTTGATTCAATGAAGACCTGTGCTTGAATGAAGAGTGTAGCTTAAAGCCAGGCTCTGGAAAGGCTGCATCCGGAAGCGAACAAGCACAGCCGATCGTGCAGGTGGAACTCCCATGGGAACAAAGTCCTTCAGACACTGATTGTTGTGCAACGTGGGGCATCACAGCTTGGTCAGAGCAATTTCCTTCTGCAGGGGCAGCCTCCTCCTGCTCTGGGAAACCTTCAACGTGTAACTGCTATTTAATGCTTTTTCTTTTGGAAATTGGAATCACTGTCATGCCGACGACGAGACTGGAAACCCTGAGGTTGAGCTTGTGAGTTCTTGGGTTGCTTGGTCAGCCCCTGGGCAACTCATGGTCAGCCCTTGGTCAGCCCCTGGTCACGGTGCAGCCTGTGAGGAGCAAACCAGGCCCTTCCCAGAGCTGCCATCCGTCGCGGGAGGCTCCGGATCTCCGTGTGCTCACGTGTCCGAACGGCTGCGGCAGGGCTGGGAGAGGGGGCGGATGGTTTTCAGAACTTATTTAATAAAGTAGCTTCCTCCAATCCATTTTACTGATGTTGTACAGCAAAAAAAAACCCTCCATGGACAAATGACTTGGGCTGCACCTGAGTTTTTGATTCCTGCTGTTTCGTGAAATAGAATTATGGAGATAAATCTAAGTCTCGCTCGCGCAGGAATTAGAGCGAATCTTCAACTGGGACACAACTTCCTCTGGGACTTGTTCAGATAGCAGAGCTGGGCTGGCAACACTGAAAAATGTGGATGTTGGATGATTTTCTGTCTAATTTTGTGTTTGCCCAACCAGGGAAGAACTGAGCTGTTCCCTCAGGCTTCCAGCTGAACTCTGGGCTCCCAAAGCTGGCACTTGCCTTGTCCTGTCTCTCCCATGGGCATCGCTGGCCCCTGAGGACTGGGATGCTGCTGAGGCTGGGAGGAGTTGTCTGAGCTTGAGTCTTGGTGTGTAGGAAAAACATCCCTCTCCAAAACTGGAACTGCTTCCTCTGCACAGTGGGAGTGCAGACACTGGACAGTTTATCGTGGGGGAGTTCTGTCTCTTTGGTGCCTTAATTTATTGCACCTTGAAAGTAGAAGAAATCTCCTTCAGTCAGTGCTGGGATTTGGGCTGGCTTCTTGTGGTGGGCACAGGAAGGGAGCAGAGCCAATCCCAGTGCCCAGGCTGGGGAGGGGGATTCTCCTTGGGGTCTTAGAAATCCAGTGATTTCTGTTCCTGGATTCTGAGAGGGGAATGGAAACAAACAAAGAGACCAAACCCTGTGTGGAGGCTGAGAACCAACCCTTCTATTGCCCACCATGGGTTTAGGTCTTAAGAATTAAAGTGTTCCTGGGTAACAGCCCCTGAGGGGGATGTTCCGTGCTGGTGGTCACTGGCTGGGCTCTGTCCCTCCTATGGGATGTGCTCCTGGGAATGGAGAGGGGAGGTCCTGGCTCCTCAACTCCTCCTGCTGGGTGCCTGAGAGCTGATCTGTGTTCTCTTCTTCCAGGGATAGTGTTAGGTCAGGTTGCTCCAAGCCTGGGACACTTCAGGGATGGGGCAGCCACAGCTGCTCTGGGCACCCTGTGCCAGGGCCTCCCCACCCTCCCAGGGAACAATTCCTTCCCAGTATCCCATCCATCCCTGCCCTCTGGCACTGGGAAGCCATTCCCTGTGTCCTGTCCCTCCAGGCCCTCTCCAGCTCTCCTGGAGCCCCTGGTTGGTCACGGTGGGGTTTGGCAGCTGCCTCTTGTTGTAACCATCATCCACCTGCCCCAAGGCTTTGCCAGAGCCGAGAGCAGCGTGCTGGAAGTGGGAGCTCCCAAGGCTCTGGGAACATCTTTGAGCTCCTTAAATAGAGGTGGCCTGGTGTCACCTCCTGGCCTGTCAAGGACCTGCAGCTGGGAGTCAGAGCTGGTTTGATCTCAGCTCCAGGGAGGCCCCTAAACTCTTCCCTGAGAGCATCTGTGCCTGCTTCTGATAGAGCTGCAAAGTCCTTAGGGAAGCGGGGCTTTTGGAAACCAGCCTTGGCTCCTCCTGTTTCTGCCCACCTCCACCTCTGACCTGTGTCAAAGCAGTGCCTGAGGTGACACAGAGGCTGCTCTTGGTGGCACTAAGACAGGACGAGATTAAACAGCCTCAAGCTGTGCCAGGGGAGGTTTAGGTTGGACACTGGGAACAATTCCTTTATGGAAAGGGCCGTCCAGCCCTGGCACAGCTGCCCAGGGCAGGGGTGGAGTCCCCATCCCTGGAGGGATTTAAAAGCTATGAGGATGTGGCACTTGGGGACATGGGGACAGCACCTTGGCCTCGGTAGTGCTGGGAATGGTTGGACTCGATGGGCTCAGAGTCATTTCCAACCCCAATGATTCCATGGTGACAGTGGCAGCTACGCTGACCTCTTTGCTTGTGGAAAAGACCCTCTGCCCCATCCAGGTGTGGTCAGACCTGGCTGGAGAAGTCCCTAGGATGGTCTCCAAAGAAGGGGTTGGGCCATCCCTGCCCCGGGAGCAGAGGTTCTCGGGGTAATTCCCTGCTCACCCTCCAAGGTGCCAATCGCCTCAGCCCACGGAGCCCGTTTGGTCAGAGCTGGTTGGAGACCTCACAATCTGCCCCATCCCTCCCTGCCAGCAGGGACACGGCCCTGGTCCTGTCCCTTGGGCTGAAGGGGACACTGATCCTGGCAGTGGCCCACATTGAGGTGCTGTGATCCCAGGGGTCCCGATGGCTTTCCCAGAGTCCAGAGTCTGGGGGTTCAGGTACTGCAGTGGGTGTGAATTCCAGTCTGTTCAATGCTATTGCTGAATTATTTATTGTGTTTAAGCCAAACAGAAAACTAATAAAGTTCAGTAAAGAATAAAATTTTCCACACATTTTACTGGTGTTTGTCTTTTCTCTCTGCTGAACGTGGTGAGGAGGAAAAGGTGGAGCAGGGAATGGGCTGGAGAGCAGTGGACAGAGATGGATTCATCAAATGACAGAGTGATTTGGGTGGGAAGGGACGCTCAAAACCATCTCATTCCATGGGCAGGGACACTTTCCACTATCCCAGGTTGCTCTAAGCCCTGTCCAACCTGGCCTTGGGCACTGCCAGGGATCCAGGGGCAGCCACAGCTGCTCTGGGCACCCTGTGCCAGGGCCTCCCCTCCCTCCCAGGGAACAATTCCCAGTTCCCAAGATCCCATCCATCCCTGCCCTCTGGCACTCGGAAGCCATTCCCTGTGTCCTGTCCCTCCATGCCTTGTCCCCAGTCACGCTCCAGCTCTCCTGGAGCCCCTTTAGGCCCTGGAAGGATCTTTACAGATCCTTCTCTTCTCCAGGCTGCCCATCCTCAGCTCTCCCAGCCTGGCTGCAGAGCAGAGGGGCTCCAACCCTTGGAACACATCTGCAGGATGTGGGGGAGCAGCCACAGCTGGGCTGGGGAACCTCAGAGCAGCACAAGGGAACACAGGTGACAGCAGTGACAGGGGATGCAGGTGAAGCTGTCCCAGGAGCAGTGGAGGAGGCTGCAGGCTGGTGGCAAACCTTGAGCAGAGCCCAAGAGCCCTGCGGCCTCTTCCGTGCCCTGGGTCGTGTGCTTCCCCCCAGGATAAAGCCTAGGTGTATTTAAGTGATGCCTCTTCCTTTCTCAGCCTCTCCAGGGCTTCCCCTAAGCAGATTGCTGTGGTAGGTGTAATGGAATTAAGGGATTGCTACTGACAAAAGGTTTCAGCAGCGCACCGGGTGCCGGTGGCTTGGGCTACTCCCACCTTCCTGGGGCTGCTCCCCTCTCCCTGGGGATGCTCCCACCTTCCTGGGGCTGCTCCCCTCTCCCCGGGGATGCTCCCACCTTCCTGGG
>VZRV01001192.1:0-45675 GCA_013398115.1 Falcunculus frontatus | reverse complement strand
GCTCCCCCAGGGCGGCGACAACCTGATACCCAATTTGAAAGACAAGAAAAGAGTTGGCAACACTGGCAACACAGTACATGAATCTCACCACTTATGAGATCTTTGTTCTCTCACATCCTGTAGAGAGTTATTTCAAGCTGAGTAACTGGTTATAATGTTCTTCGTGAAACATGAAGAAGGTAACTAAAAGCTGTAATTTTTAAAATGTAATTTCAGGAAGATATTATCATGTTTTCCTTAACTAATCAATTAAATCATAGATTTTTTTTTTGTGGAGTCAGATGTTATTTTAAAGTAGTTGAGTTTCCATTACTTACAAAAATGACATTGTAGCTGTTGAACTATGAACATGTTCTTCACTGTTGCAGTGACCTATCAAAAGCTGAATGTAGAATGATCTGTGAGCAGAGAGAAACTGGAGATCAGAGGAGCATGTATGATGTAGTATCATAATGATAGGGTAGAAAAAGATGAGCAAGCAGGCTTAAAAATGTCACTATTCTGTAGTGACAGCCATTTCCCTCTTCGGTCTGGAAATAGAAGGGTTTTGGTCAAATCCTGTTGACAGTGACTCCTCCTGAGGATGATCAAAATGTCTAAAACTTCATCTTTCTCCTTTACGTTAATATTTATAATGTGCAGCAGAGAGCAGAAAATCCCCAGAAGACATAAGGAAACCAAAGCAAATCTCAGCTGCTGACTCTCTGCAGCTGCTTCAGGCTGACATTTCCTAATAAAAGTTGTCTAGATCGAGGGAAATACAAAACGCAAATAGCATGACTGTCAGAAGAAAATAATAATTGTAAAATCAGCTTGGTTTTACTAATCTGTCTGTAAATTGCTCTTCATAGCAGGAGTAATGAATTTTTAACCTGGAAATAACTTAAGTCTACTAATTCACAGCATCATTACAGGATATTTATAGACAGGATGCAGTTTTATGTTTACAAAAAGTTCCATACTTATGAATTTGAATTCTGTGCTGGATATCATTCATTCTTTCATTATCCAGCTGTGAGAACAGTGCAGAGCATATAGGGTAACTGTAATGCTTCTACAGTGTAACTTACACAAGATGAAAAATTTGTGGTAAATAAGAAATTAGTGACATTCTGAAGGCTTGCAGAAGAAACAAAATGATCAATTTCTTCATAAAACTGAAGAGCATCTGTGGAGTGAGGTGGGGGGGAAGTGTAAGCGTTCCACTTAAAATAGCAGCTGGTTTCACATCACTAACTGACAAATCTGAAATGGTGATTCACTGGCTAGAAAACTTTGCCATTCTAAACCTACTATTAACCTTCTGCAGAGGGCAATTGAGAAAAAAACCCCACAAAAACAGGCAGAGACAATTCAAGTGCTAGCAGCAGCACCATCTTCAGAAGAAATCAAAAAGCTGTACATCAGCTCGAGTCACTGCTCACCAGGTCATAAAGGCATTGCCTCTTTCTCCTCTTAATTATGGTGCTGCAGTATTCATGGGCATAAACTGTGATTTGTATCTGTTTGGGAATATGAGACCTCACTAGTTGATTACAGTGGTACAATTGCTATTTTTCTACACAAGGAAAACGTGACATGTCAGACTGAAAATCATCAGTGCTGTCTCTTACCTATTCTTGATAAATGCAAGCAAAGCTCTTGTCATTCAGATTCTAAAATATATGTTAGGTCTGTTTCTGCCCAAGAGTCAATGAACTTAAGAGCAGACTGTGGTTCCCGGATAAGATTTTTATTTTATAAAATAATTCCATGCAATGAAATACAGACAGTATCAACTGAAACGCAGAGCTCTTATAGTCTTAAAGAAGAACTTGTCAGAAAACATGGGAGAGCACACCAAAGTCATCGTTATCCATTTATTACTTCAGCTCCATCTCTGAGATCCTTCTGCTGCAGTATTCTTGCTGGTCACTTCAGAGAAACAAAGCCTCTGATAGAATTAGAGAGCAAGTATTGCCTTTCAAAAGTTTAATAAACCTTTATGGATTTTTAGAAGATACCAAGCTGATTGACAGGGTCATGTTACTCATCTTGCTGAATGATTCAGAAGTCTGGGTATTTCGCCCAGAGGAAAACTGGAGGGTTTTATGAAGTAGTACTGAGCTATGTGAAGTTCCTTATCACCAGTAAAAACTTCACATTAGTCAAAGTCAAACCTATTTTTTGTCCAGGAAACCTCATACCAGACATTTTCTTGAAATGACCTCCAGGAATGAGAGTTAGCTTCAGATTAAAACACCTGCATTTATTTGTCTGCAGTGCAGGTGTCTACATACAGGTGTGGTAATGGTCTGAGTTCCCTTGGGAGTCACTGAAGACCTCATCAGCACAGGCAGGGATGGGCAGCCAGGCCCATTTCACCATCCTGGTTGGGAGCAGAGCAGCCAGGGACACCAGACAGCACCAGCCCCAGCTATTGGGCACCTTCCTGGGGATGAGGCTGGGCAGAGGCTGGAACCAGCTTAGCATGGCCCATAGCCCATGGCCGGGCAGGGCTGGGCTGGGGGAAGCTGGAAACCAGCCCCACTGTGGCATCTTGGAGGCAGGGGCTGATGGCACCGAGGGACTGGTGTGGGGTTCTGTGCTGTGGGCAGGATGAGGGGGAGATCTCTGGAGAGCTGGACAGAGATACTTAGGATCCTGGACAGTGTTTCAAACTTATGAGCATTTAAACTACATTTTGGTTTTTGCAGCTCAGCCCAAATCAGTCACACGGACAGATGCAGAATTACTAACTCAAAAATCACTTGCACTACCTTTACTAAAGGCAGAATGGACATGTGAACAGATTCAAGGCAACCTTCTTTTAGCAGAAAATAGTTATTAGGTGCTTTCACCACTTTCTTTCCTGTTTTCCCAGCTCTCTTCACTTTCCCTGCTGACAGAAAGCACCAGCAAAAAATGGCAGAGCAGAGCTTTCCTGATGATGAGAAACTGTCATGGGGTTCGGGGAGTTGGTGCTTGTGGCAGGGAGTGGGGCTGTCTCTGGGATCTTCCACTGCCCTCAGTGACAAGCACCCCCAGGGAACCAGCCATGCAGCAAGAGGTTTTGAAATGGAGAGGAGTGAGAGACTTTCCTCCCTATCACAAGTGGCCAAAACCCCAGTGACTCCAGAGTATTTAATGCTATTATAATGCTTGGCGGTATTACGGTAATCACCAGCTTAATATATATTTCTGATTAATAAAATATTGGTTTTTCCTTTGATTTGTTTCACTGTTTTCTTCACTTAAGAGGCAAGAATGACTTTTCATTCTGCTTCCATCTAAGCAAAGCATTAGGACAAAGATAATTATTGATCCAGCCCTAACAATTGCCAACAGAATAGCTTGTTACAGAGTTGTGAACAATAGCCAAAAAAACATTGAACTTTTTTGGGACTGAGCACACATTTTGTATTTGGCCTGGCTGAAGTTATTTTTCCTGTACTTTGAGGTTCAAATTAAAGAAATGGGAATTGGAGACTGAGCCCTCAAAATATACTTATCGACTTCACTTTGTAGTAAAACAGGAGATGGGATTAACTATTTTTCTGTCTTTTTTCCTTAGGGAAGCTCATAAGTCTTTATTTTCTTCTCTTTTTTTTTCTTTCCTTTTTATCCACCTCACAAAAGAGAGTGCAGCTTTTCCCAAATTTTAGCCATCAGAGCCAGTAAATTGAGCATAACTGTGTTACACTGAAGTGGGATGCTGAAATTATGAGTAGAGAAATGATTCCAATACAATATGATGTGATTCAATCAGATTTTTACATCCTGCATGAGGAGATAACTGGATGACTATTCCCAAGGGTGAAAACTGCTCCTCTCAGCCTTTCCTCCCACCTCAGCCCTTGAAGACCCTTTAGCAGTCTCATCAAATCATAGAATCAGAACGGTTTAGGTTAGAAGAAACATTTAAAGGTCAGCTAGTCCAACTTCCCCTGCAATGAGCGGGGACATCTTCAACTAGGTCACATTGCTGGAAGCTCCAGCCAACCTGACCTTGAATATTTCCAGGGATGAGACATCCATCACCTCCCAGTGGACAACCTGTTCTGGTGTTTCACCGTTCTTATTACCCCTTATCCTATCACAACAGGTTCTGCTAAAATGTCTGTCCCCACCTTTCTTATAATCCCCCTTTAAGGCTGCAATATGGTCTCCCTAGAGCCTTCTCTTATCCAGAGTGAACATCTCCACCTCTCTCAGACTCCCTGCATAGGTGAGGTGTTCCAGCCCTCTTTTCATCATCACAGCCCTCCTCTGGAACCATTCCAGCAAGTTCCATGTCTTTATTGTCCTGAGGACTCTGGAGATGATGCAATACTCCATGTGAGGTCTCAGAAGGGAAGAGTAGAGGGGTAGAATCACTTTCCTTGATCTGCTGGCCACGCTGCTTTTGATGCAGCCTAGAATGCTGCTGACCTTCTGGGCTGTGAATGCATACTATTGGCTCACCCACTGGTACCCCAGGCCCTTCTTCACAGGGCTGTTCTCGATCTATTCATCCTCCAGACTGTACTGATACTGGGGACTTCCCTGACACAAATGCTGAACCTCGCACCTTGAACCTCATGGAGTTTCCACGGGCCCAATTCTTGAGTGTGTCCAGATCCTTCTGTATGGCATCAAGTCCCTCAGGCTGCATCACTCAGCTTGGCATTGTCTGTAAACTTGCTGAGGGTGCATTGCATCCCACTCTCCATGGTATTGATAAAGATACTAAACAGTACTTAGCCCAATATGGACCTGTGATGGACACCACTTGTCCCTGATGCCCATCTGGACTTTGAGTTATTGACCACTACCTTCTGGAGGCGACTGTCCAACCAATTCCTCATTCACAAAACAGTTAGTCCCTTTAATCTGTATCTCTTCAATTTAGAGAAAAGCATGTTGGGGGGGACTGTGTCGAAGAACTACTTCTTTTTCTCTTTCCCAAGTGTCCTGCAAATGGACTAAGACTAGTAAGCTAAAAATTGATTACACAGGTTTCACAGAAATATCTTTCCAGGCAGCTGCTAGTGATTTTTTACCCAAGAAGTTTATTGGTGGCAGCACTACCTTTCAGTAGAGTTCTTTAACCACTATTTCAACAGCCTTCTGAATATACTCTTAGCAGCTGTAAAAGTCAAAATGTCATGAGTCTGCCTATACCACTGTTTCATATCACCATCTTCCTTGAAGATTTCTGGTAATTCTGCAGTAATTTTCAAGTCCTAGTTATGGAAATTTTGCCAGCACCTCTGTTGTTAAAAACAACTGAAAACGGCCTTATTTAAAAATGCATTAAAATCTGTATTAACGTGATAAAATTTTCTAATCTTGAAACCTTCGCAAAAGCATTCAGAAAATGAAGAAACATATATAAGATTAAATTACTTCTTCAGATTACTGGAATGTAACTCATAGCTGCATGGACAGTTGGTGGATATTGCTGTATTACATAGAATAGAGATAACAGGACTTGATAAAGCATATATACAGGTATATAGTTTTTGTAAATTAAAAAAATAAGTGTTTTTCAAAAAACCCAATGCATTTTACAATTATAAAATTTTAAATATCAAATATTTAAAATAAATTTTTAAAAATATAAAAACATGCCTAGAGGAACCTGAGGTACTTGAAATAGGCTCCAGCATATCAAGACTGTAAGATGCTGATTCCAACCCAACCCTATCAATTCTGGGAGTTCCTCAGTCCTTTCAAAGACTTATCTTCACTGCACTCCTCTGGACTCCTTCCACAACATCTACCCCTTTCTCAGGTGTGTTGGCCTGTGCTTTCCTGAGCTGCAGTGGAGGGCTGGAGGACAGGTGCTCATCAGTGTGACTTGCTGTCTCTGATGTCTTACATCCAGTCTTCTCTTGGAACTTTTCAGAATAAGTGTTCCACTGAGAACCCAGCTTAAAATGGGAATAAACTTGTAATAAGTCAGTCCTGCTGCAGCCTTCCTCTCTCCATCCATCTCTCTACTTTGAACTGGAAACTAATCTACCAAAAAAGGTTATTTTTCACCTACATTGTGTCTTTGATGTGGTTT
Organism: Falcunculus frontatus; assembly: GCA_013398115.1. Taxonomy (NCBI): domain Eukaryota; kingdom Metazoa; phylum Chordata; class Aves; order Passeriformes; genus Falcunculus; species Falcunculus frontatus. The sequence goes on along the minus strand of VZRV01001192.1, from coordinate 39,644 downwards.
ATAGAAAAGAAATACCAATGTTTTTCTCTTGCAAAAGGTAGGAGGTGTGGCAGCAGAAGAACAAGACTCTTCCTTACACTGGCATGACTGATTCATGTTAGATTAAAATATATTTTGAATTACTTTCTGTACCCTATTATACTTGCAATCCATCATTAGCCCCAAGCTTTTTTCTGTCTTTTTTTTTGTTCTTCTTTAGTTTTGTTTTGTCTTACTAATTTCAGATTGTTTGGTAAATTGAGCAAAAAAATTCTGAAGGTAGTTGCTTTTCCTAAAGTGCTTCCTTTCACCCAGCTTGCTCTTAGCGCAATTATTTGCGTATGCTCTCTACACCAGCATTCAAGCTATTAGTGAAAACCCAGAGCAAACCTATAAAAGAATTTGATAGGTACAGCTGGAAACTACTGAACAGTACACTGTAATCAGTTTTATTGTCCAGTCTTTTCACTGTTATAAGATAATTCCAGCTGCAGTACATTTCCATAATAAAGATGTGAAATACCTTTTGCTTTTCCTATTGACTCGACACTGTGGAAGATGAGATTATTTTGGCAAGGTATGTTTTGTACTTCCTTTTGAGATGTTTCCTGTCACATTTCCTTCAGGAAATTGAATTCCTAATTGAATGATTGTTCAATACTTTCCCACAATATCTTTTTGAGTTCATTATGTCCAGTCCCACATTTTCCTCATTTTGAAGATAAAAAGACTAAATTTATATTTACTGTTCTCCAGCCCTCCAGTCTTAACTGACACCTCTGTCTCTCTTCTTTACAATTCTCTTAGGTACCTAATTGCGAGTGATTCACAATCACTTTTGCTACTTTCTTTAAAAATGTTGATTGAAATCCATCCCATTTACTGTCTTGAATACCTCCCATTTTTCTAAGTATTCTATAACCTGTTTGCTGGCCTGAGCAGCTCAATTATAGTTTGTGTTACATGCATGGTTGCTATTAATCTTCTTGTCCAAAGGCTCATATCAAAAAGGCAGTAAATCTCTTGACATTATTAGTATTATTCATAATTTATTCACTCTTCCTCTTAAATAATTGATCTATATTTCCCTCAGCTTACACCTAATGATGTATAACATGCTTTTGTTTCATGTTGCTTTCTTTGTGTAAATCTCAAGCCATATCTTCTCTGTATTTCCTGCCTACAGTTTTTTGCTGTTTATTTAGAATCCCTCGCATCCATGTGTTCAGCTTTCTGCATTTTGTGCAGTCCTGTGTTATAAACTGATAGCTCTTTCACAATATTGTCTGTTTTGAAAACAAAACAGTACAGAAGATAATATTCAAGACGTCAGAACGCTGCTATGGGATGTTCTGCTTAACTTATTATCTCCTCTCCATGTCACATTGTCTCTGCCTCTGAAACCGCCTATTTAAAAGCCACAAGTCCTGTTACCTTTCTTCTTTTTGTATTCCCTTGATTCATCTCATTATTTCTCTGCGTTGTAGTGATGATTCACTGTGGACTCCCACCTCTCTCTCTCGGATTTTTGCTCCTTTTGCTGGGGTCCCAAGAAATTCTATTACAGAAAGATCTGTAGCTGTATTTGTTCCTCGTAAAGGAGAAAGAAAAGGTAGAGATATTAATGCATTCATTAATGTAAATATATAGAAGCAGAAAACCCACCAGACTGATGTAATTTGCTCAGTAAACCTATTTTTCTGTGTAAATGAGTTTTGATTTGTCTCACTGATTGATAATGGTTTTTGTAATACTTTTTAATATTGCTTGTGGACTACTTATGAGTCATTTACTCAGAGTCTATCTTCTTGTAATCTGCTTGTCTCTTGTAAGCCTTCAGTTACATGGTTGCTTGATTCTCAAATGCTTTTCAGGGCAGCCCTCAGAAGTTTCTCATGCATACACATATTCATATTGTGGACCCATCACTTGCACTCCTGTCATTTTTTAACATGAAAAAGTAGTATTGAAAAGTAGTATTTTTTTCCTCTGAATAATGAAAAGGTTAATGGTAAAGTTAATTGTTAAATAAAAGCTCAGTGTTTAAGATTCAAAACAAGTAAAATGTATGCTTTTATATCTGCCTGCAGGCAACACAATACTCAAGCTCCCCTAACATATATGAGGATTGTATAAGTGGACTCTACCCAAGCATTTAAATTAAGTGTTACACCTGATTACTTATTAAACTATCCCTACAATCTTCATTACCCTCACTACATGACCTTATTGTGGTCCCACATCACAACACTTGCCTTTTAGGATCCAGTCTTCATAAAATTGCCAGTCTGCCATAAAATTGTCCTATCTGTCCCTCATTACCTTCATTTTTTAATCCCTTTAGTATCTTCTTCTCCAATTCCAGTAGGGTTCAATCTTGTTGGAGCTCACTCACGTCTTCACGTGCTTCCACCTTTCTCTTTGAAATAGTTCTTCCACCAGTTATAACATATTTGTCGAAAGAAAGGGAAATGAAAAAATTTCATAATCCTCTTTCTTGTCAAATATGCCTTCCTAGTAAATGAAATATCATATCAACAGGAATTTTGTTTAAATGCTTTATTTGTCACATGAGTTTTTAAGATGTCAAATGAATGCAAATAATAGGAGGTTGCCTAAATTCTCAACAGAACACAAATGCTATTTTGCAGTTCAAAGTTTCAAGAAGATTTTCGTAAAAATGCAGTTCCCTCTTTTTTTCCTTTCAAATGAACCAGATTCCATTTTCCATTACAGCACTAGTGTATCTCCAACTTGCTGGTGCCAGAAGTCCACTGATGGAAAGATTTTACTAAAAGAGGCAGTGGTAGGCTCCTACACTGCATGGAATAAGTAAATGGTTGGCTTAAAACTGTAACAAAGTGCTGTGATGTTGGGCCAACCACCCAATAGCATAGCAATTGAGAGGAACTTGGGAACAAGTCATGTTATTAGTTCTTTTCCTGCCAGAATTTAGGATTTGTTAATTTTAGAGACAAAAAGCAGTAAAGTTCCCTCTAAAGTGGGAACCCATGTTTTATGGCATTTCCTAGAGGCAAACGGTTAACAATTCTGGGGAATAATTTTTGCATGTTTTTTTATAAGACAGCAGTAAATGGCTATTAGAGGTGACCTTATGGGGAGGAGAAAGAGTCATAATAAGAATTAAATATTTGGTGTTATTTGCTACTACCTAGCTTTGTTTTGAGCTATGTGAGGAAGTTGCATTTCTTAACAATAAAATATTCTCCCCCTTGCAGAAACTTTCAGTTATATAACTTGTAGTCTGATTCAGGTTTCCGGAAAGTAAATGACAATTCTCCCATAGAGGGTAATAACAGCAGGATACACCCAGTAATTCATACAACAGGCTGAGAACAGACCCAGAGGGGAAAAGAAATGGAGAAAAGTATTTGTTTAAAAACTTTTGTTTGTTTACATCTGACTCCAATGCTTTTTAAAACCAATACAGAGGCTGGTGAAGGTAATGAAACCCATGGAAAAGTTTCCGGATAGGCCATATGCATTTTCAAGGGCAGAGACAATGCAAGGTTATCACTAATAGCCTTTATATGTGAGTTGTTTAGTAATTAACAGTCTTCTGTGAGACCTGGGAGACAAGAATTCGCAAAAGAGGAAAGTAGAAATGCAACTGAAATGCTCTTGTTGCACTTTGAGCTGACGTACATAGATTCAGTATAAGGCTGTGTAGATTCTGTATGGCTGATAGTCACAAAGACAAAATAACTGGTAATTATTAACTAGGCTGGAACCTCACACTTGATTTTAGATTACTTTTTCTGATCCCACCTCAGAATTTGTATTTGGGGGATTTGGAATGCATGATAATAGGAAGAAGTCAAAGAATGTGTGTTCTGGCCATTTACAGCAAAGTCCCTCAATTGCTAAGATCTAGAAATTGATGTTTCAGTAGCTCTCTCTACCCTTCTTCACATTTGAAAAGATTTGTTTCATGAGCCAGTAATTTTGCCAGCTAAAACCTGGCAAACTTGAGAATAATTCTTCTTGGCATTTCCTTCTTCGTCTAGTACTGGATTAAAACCATTACAAAATGTTAAGCTACATGCATTTAAATTTAGGTGCTTTTCTAAGACCAACGTACATTTCAATTGTAGAAAAATTCATCTCAATTAAGTTACAGCAGAGATGAATGTGGCTGAAAATAATTCTGTACAGGTTTAGACAATGCTGAAGATGCTTATTCTGCTCTAATCTGTCAAAATAGAATTGATTTAGATATCAGTTTGTTCAGTCATAAAAATAACAGTGGTTTGATATCGTTAAAGATCTCAAGATTCTTGTTACATTTCAGCAAATAGTCAGATATTCTTCATTCAAATTCATGGGGAAGCCTGCACAAGCATGCCCAAGAAATTAATAGATGTTTCCTTTGCCTAAGATCCTATATAACAATGATCACAGAATTGCAGAAAGTGATTTACCGAATCTACTTTCTTCACGTTTTAGGCCAATCCTGATAGGTATTTGTTCCTGGAAATATTTAGAAATTAACTAGTGACCAATGTCTCTATGGTTACACAGGAAGTCTGAATGCTTCTCTAGTATGTTTTGCTCAGGAATCAAAAGAAATGGCTTTTTGTTTTATTCATAAGACCTTCTTCATTTCAGCTTTTTTGGTAATTGAATTGGATATTCTGCCTCAGAGGGAATATCCAAAAGGATTGTCTGTTCCCACCATAAAAATAAAAAGGGCCCAAGATCTCTTTTTAAAAACTCAGTTGGAAGTTTTCTTTGATTTAATTTGCAACTGAAAAGTTCCCGTGTTACAATCTCTGTGTAACTGTGCTAAGAGCATTTAGTATAACAGGATATGTTTCAATTTCTAGAAAATTAAATGTGCCATTTATTTAGCATAGTGCTTAGAGAACCTTTAGCAGCATTTCAGGTTTCAAAACTGTCCACTCTGGAAATATTTTCAGAGTTTTATTGAATGCAGAACATGTAATCAGGTCTTTCTCCTCAAAGTTGCTTAGCCTTGTACCAGAAGATTCTTAGATTGTGGTTCAACTACCTGCAGAGACCATTCTAAGAAAAATATCCAAAGAAGAAGTAATGTTTTCAAATCAGATGTCTTTTATCTTTGGCATTTGAATTAGGAGTTGCTTATGTTATTTTAAAAAGCAGTACTATTATCAGTATCAGGCAGGCTGACATTTTGGAGTTCTCCCTCATGAATTGTGTGAGCCCACAGCAAAACATTTCATTTTACAAACTTCCCCCTACCCCCAGATAGAGCCTTGGTATGTTGTTTGTTGTGTAAAGCATTATCTTCTTTCAAGATCTGCTTTCTGGCTTTTACCTTGAAATTCAGGTGTATTTACATTATTAATAAGATGTCTGGAGAAAGGACAGATATTTTCGTTACATGGGCAATGTTGAAGCTGAAGCTCTGAGAGTTTCCTGTATTGTTTCACATGTGCAAGTAGTTTTTGAAAAACATCTCAGCTTTGCTGCAGATACTGCTACAGGGATATTTGTAAGAACTTTTTATCATCATACAACAGTAAATTTCTGGTAGATTTTGTCTTCAGAGAGACATATCAATGAAGCTAAAACAGAGCATTTGCTGTATCAGAGAACAGAGTGGATCTTACTACTTGATCATCTGATTTCAAACACTCAAGTACTGGAATATCCCCAAACTACGGAAATCAGCCTTGGTTTTATCTCCAAAATGGCCATAGCTTTAAAACAATGGAATTGTAAAAAATACTTGGAATTATTTTGAAGGATGTACAAGATTTTAACCTTTTTAGGATATAATTTCAATCATTTTTACAGAAATAGGAAGTTGGTAACACTAATGTTTCTTCTTTTTTATTAAAAGGAAAATAGGAAAACTAGGATTTCATATAACCAAGGAATTATGGTTAAAGCTCAGCTGTCAAATGAGTTTCACTGTAAAATGAGAAACATTACCAAGTACTGTTTGATTTTCCTTCCCCCTTCATATTGCTTATTTTTCCATCTACTACAGAAGTCTTTGATGGCTCATTAATTTGCAGGGTGAAAAAAATTTCTCTAGCTACGGAGACAGTTAAAGTGAATATATAGTTGAGGTTTTCAAATCTTATGAAGCATGATCATGACATCTGAAAGCAGGGGTAAAAGAATCTAAACACAGCACTTTTGTGATTTAGGTAACTTCAGCTACAATTGCACAGTGAATACTTGCTGTAAAGACAATTTTCAATAGCTTTTGAAGCTTGATTTTTAGTTTTCCTAGCTAAGATGGTACTAAGTTCTGAAGATCATACTTGAAACATTTCATAGGAGTCAGTGTTTGGGCAAAACCTGAAAAATTCAGTTCAGTTCAAAGTTACACTGGTATGCCTGGATTGAAGATATGGGCTTTCTCTATTGATTTTATGTGCTAACTTCAGAAATTATGTTCTAGATTGAAATTTTATTTTCAAACACACTTAATACTTGGGAGAGTTTTAATCTTGGGATTTAGCCTAAAGTCCTAAACCATCTTAAAGCATAGCTGAAAATATAGTTAACATTGCTAGTTCTAATAAATAAAATTTCTCAAAAATAATTATTTTTTTTATGCTGACATGATGCCAAATGCAGTGCTCCACTCTTTTCATTCTTCCAGTCATTATTGCTGACAATTTTGTTACAGAAGCATGCTGTTGATGCACTTGAAAGACATATTTTTTGCTTTGTTCTATATTCAGGGCAAATGCCTAACTTTCAAAATCACATCGAACAAAATAATGACTGGCTCTTCCAAGAAGCATTGTTCGGTTCAAGGGTAAAAGTCTTTTTATTCAACAACTAGATTCTTATTAAACTCGAACAGGAAATAGAAGCCAGTTTCATAAAGGGTGTCTGGTATTTATTTCTCTCAATAATCTAATGTTACTTACCTTTTAAAACTGTTATGTACATAATGATAATAAATCAAGGAAAATGATAGTGCCACATAGAAAAATTAATTTAGGTAACTGTGATTTATTCATTCTGTCCATGACCCAAATACATACCACAATCTGTTAAAACTGAAACAAGTTTAGAAAAAAAACCCTCCATAGAAGAATGGGAGGTGTACAGAAAGGTGAAGAAATTCTTAGAAATTTTTTGCACTTTGCTTAATCAAGAATTCTTACAATCTTCTATTGTGCAGATATGTCTCCTTCCTGCCCAATAAAGAATGTTGTTTTGAAATGTGCTTTAGGATGATTGTAATTTTACACACAGAAACAGTGTGACTTCAGCAGACTTCCCTGCTCAATTTGCTCATTTGTAATGTCATTCTTCCCAATCATGCTTGTCTCTTTTGATAAAATGCCTCTCATGAAAACTGTGAGCCCTGTAAATGTCTCTAAAATGACAAGCTCACTGAAGCCCTGGTCGTTGACGGCAGCTACCATAATGCAAATAATAAATAATAATAGTGTCTGTACATAGCTACAGCAAAGCCAGTGAAGCAATACATGTTCCTGGATATACAGGGATTCTAATAATATACTGAGTCAGGGTCAGATCTTTTCCCTGTATCACATGGCACTGTGTCAAAGCAGGAGTTGGAGCTCAACTTCTGTGATCAGATCTATATCTGAATTTTTACAGAGTTTAGTGACTCTTTGTGAGCCTTCTGATCCACTCTTCCATATTTATTGAGTGAAATACTTTTATCCTTTGTAGTCGCTATACTTCTGTGGTGTTACATACATGTTATCTACTCACTTTCCTATAAATGAATCATAGAGCAGCAGCAGAAGGCACCTTCTAAATAATGTATTCTAAACTTTTTAACAGTATATGCTTAACTCCTATTCTTATTTCCATTTTATTTAAATACCATAACCTGAAATTCATATGCCAGAAAATAGTGTGAAGAGGACTGAACAAAATTTCAAGCAACGCCTGTCAACATTACTTAGGGGTTTGACCCTGACAGGTTCTGAACTCTTAACATGGTCATTAGAATAATTGTAATGAAATTTTCAAGATGCAATGGTTGAAGGATTGTGGTCTTAACCGTTTTGAACATGTGCTTCATTAGGCTAAAAGTCTAAGCTGTTAGCATTGAGATGCCTCACCTGAAGTCATATTCCATGTATTTGCATTCGGTAGTGCAGTGCCTTGGTAAATCTTCATTTTGTAACCACATCTCGCCAGATGTCTCTAACATGTATGTTTCTGTGGAACGTTATGGTACTTAATAGAAACTGCCCTTGTTTTCAAGCTACCCTAGAAACAGAAAGAAGTAATTAAATTTAATAGGAACTGGAGCCTCTAAACAAAGATACAGGATATATGTATGCCTATGTACTGCACAGTTAAAGGAAACAATAACATAACACTAGAATTAGGAAAGCAGTTCTTTAATTTCAAAGGTTGGATTGCCAGCAGTGAGCTAGAAAAGGAAATGTTTTCGATACAAGACTTTTTGTATGCACTGGTTCCCTACATCAGACGCGCTAATTTACATTTTGGAATCATTTTCTGTTCTGATTACTTGCTCTTGCTGAGCAGTGGGAAAAAAAAAGTCAGATTAAAAAGTACAATAATAGAGCTATCTTGCCAAACTCATTGCATTCAGACAACTGCAAGGCTTCCTCCCCTCACAGTAATTTGACTGAGAATATACCCACTGTGTTGAGATTTATGCACTGGGAATGGAGCACAGAATTATTCCAACAACTTGCCAAAATTTTGAAAGCACAAGATTTTCAAGACTAAAGCAGTATTACTGTTGCTTAAACGTCATTTGTAGGCAATAATAAAACTACTGCTAATGTATTTGGTTTCAGTACTTTCACTCTACAGCAAGTGTGTTACACATAAAACAACAGTAACTGGTCCTCTGGGAAATTCCAATACAGCCGAGCCGCTATTTCTGGAAAGCTATTTTTATATATGGAACACTACTGGGCTGTGTAATATTTTGCTATTAGGTGAACACATTGAAAAAATTTAATTGGCATGTGATTTCAGCTGTCTTCTCAGGGGAATAGTGGTAACTTTATATACTGATTCAGTTCACTGTACCTGTAGAACTGCTGTTAAAGGAAAACCAGTGGCTTGGATCGTGGAAGGGAGATTAATGACTAATTTTCCAACACAAAAAACCCACGAGAAACTCCTAAGTACCCTTTAAATAGTGTATCTGCCATTAACTTTTTTATATATTTCACTTGAGGAATTTTTACAAAGACTCTATTTTCCACCACGTGTGCTGTGAATGGCTAGAATTGCTTTGATACAAAAACTGGGCCATCAAAAAACTAAGTTGTTCTTGCACACCACTGGTGCAGTAGATGTATGTGGTAGCTGTGCCGAGGGATTCCTTTTGCTATGCTGAAATGCTTCTGCCCTTTGGACAGAAGAAGAGGACCTACTCTTTCCCTCCTAATGCAGGGACTGAGCTAGACATGCGTGAAAGGGATGCAGTTAATTTATTAGTTCTGTCCTAAAAGCGTGTGTGAAAGATGTTTGGGGTTAAACATACACCTGATCAAAAATCTACTGAAAGCCCTTAAATTAAGTCAAGCTTGGGCTGACTTACAAGATTGGCACTTTACTTGTTTTTCGGTCAAGACATTTTTTCATGTTGAACACAAAGGATAGGCAAGACATGATTCTTTGTTCTTCAACTCAAATGATTAGGCTCTAGGATTCAGGTGGATGGTGATTCCGACAACTTTCAGGACAAAAAATGTCCTACATAGATAAAACACTCCTTTAGATCAGATACCTTTTCTCTGCAGTCATTACATTAGGTGAACTGTTATGATTCAGTGAACTGCTGAAGCTATTTTTTCATGTACCATGCCAGGCAGCCATGCTATTTGTCTCTATTAGGACTTTCCACACCCTAAGTAGAGTGGCCATTTACTCATTGTAGTGCTAATTATACTCTGTTGTGATAGTTAGTCCCTCCTCGCCTCCATTTTCTTCTTTTGCTTCATACAAAATGCAAATTTCTCTCAAAGTGAAAAATTACTATAAATTGAGATCTGTGCTTTTTTTTTTTCCCCCAAGACCCAGGCAAATAAAAAATATGCTCTTCCCAAATTCAGCCACCTTTTCTTAGGTGATCCCTGCTGCTCAGATATTTGCAGGTCTTTATGAAGGTCTTTAAGCTCCCTCCCTTTTAACTATGGCTGCTTGAGCTGTGCCTCTTGTTATGGCATTGCCTTGCTAACCCCTAATATTTCATTGCTTCCCTATGCTTATTCTGCCTGCTTATCACCTTTCCTCAGCCCTGTTAGATTCTTCTTACAAAATTTTCAAGGCTTTTTACTTCATTCTGTAAGTGTTTACACTGGGCTATACGCATTAAACTCCCACATACTTCCAGAATAGGTGGAATAGACACTTGATATTCTAATGCAAGAATTTTAGTCCAGTGGTGGAGGTAAATCTGAGCATATTAATTCTTAAAAGACTCAGAGGAAGCTAAGCTGGACACAGCTGGCAGAAATTCTGGGCAGGAGCTCTCAGCTGGACAGAGAGAGTAGATTCCAAAGCAGTGTTTTAATTGCTACTAATAACAGCAGTGCTCAGTGGTGGAAACATGGATTTTTTTCTGTAACTTGTTCCCACCATCTACTCATTATCATGACGGCTGATCAAGCTGGGGTCTTAGAGACACTGGTTGAATCAAACTATGAGCCTTCGTCCTTGGCCGGAGTGCTAGAGGTGACAGGAAAACAGAGGTGGGACGGGAGCAGAACAGCTGCTGGTAACAATCTGAGCTCATTTCCTTCATGTCCATGCCAAGCCTGTTATGTGCTGCTGTATGGCTTGAAATAAAAAAAGAAAGGAAACCTTTCTTTTCTGTCCTTGTGCCTCATAACTGTAAAGCATCCATAAGTCAATAAGTTCCTGTAGTGCCCTGAATGGTGATCTGCTCCCTTTGGATATAACTGGTAGGCAGGACAACCACAGTGAGCGGTGCCCCTGTGCCTCAGCACTGCCTGCCTGTCTTTTTGTGTGTACGGGTCAGGCACTACAGGTATCATTTGGAAACCTGGAGAACAGGAATGGCTGTCTCTCTGAGAGGTCTCCAGCATTTGAGAATATTTTTTTGTGTTGCTTGGGGAAATCACTGCATGAAAGATGTAGCTACTCACTGAGTGTCAGGTAAAGAGCAGGCTCCATTTCATCTATTAGCTGGCTACAGATTAGGTTGTCTAGTAGACACTTTCTATATTCCCTTGGGAAGAGATGGAGCATTCTGATGGTCACTGTTTGAGACCCTGAGGGGGTTATTCATCCTGCATGTCTTAAGCACCTCTCTGTTTGTTTTTGTGTAATGGAAACACTCATCTTGGGAAGTGGACATCACATGTCCTTCCAGTGACTAAAGAGCAACATAACTGCCTAGCTGAGCTAGGTAACTAACTTTAATATGCTTTTAACTGTATCTAATTTTGATTTTTCCTCTTCTCTCTCTTTTTTTCCTTTTTCTTCCTTCTTTTTCTTTTCTTGTCCCCACTCCCTTCCAAATTGGCCTTTTCAGCAGAGAGAGATAAGCCCAGGAGTACTGTGGTTACAGCTGTTGAAATTTATCCCTTATCTGCCTCTCCTCTGGGAACACTTGGGAAAGGTCAGATCTCCCAGTTTCTGTAACACTGGACAGAAACTTTAGAGATTAATTAAAATGAAAGAGTGAAAATCTATCTGTCCCCAAGTCTTTTTATCCTTATTATCTTTCTTTGAGAAAAGTAGAGACCTTTGAGAAAAAATCCCGCCTACTCTTGAGCTGTGTGTTTTGAAAGGGAAGGGAAAAAGCCCAAGATTGCTACTGGGAGCAGACTTGACAGGTTACGCTTTCTTCAAACTGGGAGTTTCCACAGTCTTTCTTCCATCTCCTCTGTCCTAAAATTTAGTGGGAATATTAAACATTAGGTTGTGAAATTTTGCAGATGAAACTGGGGTGGTCTCTGAACAAGGTGTTACTAAAAATATTGACTAGTTTTATGCATATAGAACTCAACTGAGAATGCTCTGGGCGTGTATTAATGCTATAGTAACACTGGAGAAACATGGTACATTTGATCAGTGTCTCAGTGTTAGCAAGGTATCATATTAAAGTGAAAGTTTTTATATTTAAGAAAATACTTTTTTCCATGGCACACTAAATTTTTCCCCCAGAATTTTTTTTTTTTCCAATATGTCAAATAGTTTTCATGTACTGAGGTGTATTTTAACATATATTAACCAAACATATGCTTTGGGTTTTTTTCAGTTTGTTTATTGAATTTGAAACTAAAAGCATACAATTTCCATAAAGTATATAGAGAAAAGCACTTTAAAGGTTAACTAATAAATAACAAGTTTAAAATAACAAAAGAGAATAATTTAAAGTAGATCCTCTGTAAGGGCATACATTTTGCTTTGATACTCCACAGAATGCAAACTCTTCCTTTCCTGACAAGGTATTATGACTAGACTTTTCACAAACGTCAGAAATAATTTGAATTTCAGCTCATGTTCTTTTTATTTCTGCATATATTAATATTCCTGGATTTAGAGGCTGGTCAATAGAGTAAATTCCACCAATAATAAGGCTGCATCCAGCTTTTGTCAGAGCCAAGAGTTTTCTTCTCTGATCAAGTTGAAATCTCTTTGCTATCTCTTATTAACTTCTATTAGTCTCATTATTGAGTCTTTAATATTACCTAAATATTTGAAGTTATAAGAAAAAAATGCCTTCAGACCTGAATAAAGTTTTGGATTTGAGTTCCACAGATGAGAACTATGCTAAACTCTGGCTCAGACTTACTGTCGTGGGTCTCTCTAGAGAAGGAGGCAAAAGAATAAGCCATAAGCAGTAGAACAAAACCAGTAGGGTGCTTTTCCATCTGGCTTCTCCATTGTAGAGATATCTTGCAGCAAATTCTTCTGGCATATGGAACACACAAAAAAATTAATTCTTAGGAGGCTGTGGGTCAAAGTACTGACTAAAATTCTAGGCATCTTATACAACAAAGCCATACACTTTTATGTCTGAAATGACTAGGAATTTTGAGTGGCTTTGTACAAATGCTCTGTGGAGTACACATTCAAATAGGGTGAGATTATGTTGATTTGTTTGAATTTGGAAATTTACAAGTAAAAATTATAAACTGTGTCTGAGCCTCTGCAAGATTACCCACTAAGAATTTTCCATCAGGTTATATAAATTAGTTGTCTAACTAGCTTTAATTAAAGAGATATAACTATTGTTTATAAGAATAAACTTCATTTTTTTACTAAAAAAATTTCACTGGATGTCAGCAGTTGTGTAGATTTCTTGGGAAAAGAAATTATCAGCTCCTTGGTGTATTTTCAAATGTTATTTCTGGTGGGTATTGTCAGTTTTGATGAAAAGTTTCACAGAACTAGCCCAAAATGATACATTTTCCAGAATTTCTCAGATTCACCCTAAAAAATTAATCAACCGTTCCCACCATAGACCAATGTTAAATTTAAGAACATAGAAAAAACCTTAAGCTTTGTTTAGTTCTAAAGACCGTATGATATTGGAGGGCTGGAACTAAGTAAATATGAATTGAAGTTGCAATACATTTTATACAATTTTCCTACAAGGTAAATGTCTGGGCCCAGATCCACTCCTCTGGGCACAAGGAGATACAAACTATTGCCTAATATTTATGTTACTGCAGCACTCAGCTGACTTGAGCCTGCTCAGGACCTGGAAGGTCTCTCATGACAAACCTTAGTCCTTGCCAATGAAAATTTTAGAATCATAGAATGGCCTGGGTTTAAAGGAACCTTAAAGCTCATCTAGTCCCAATTCCTCTTTCACTAGACCAGGTTGCTCAGAGCCCCATCCAGTCTGGCCTTGGACACCTCCAGGGATGGGGCATCCACAACTTCTCTGGGCAACACATTCCAGTTCCTCACCACCCTCCCAGTAAAGAATCTTCCTAATATATCTCTTCCTAATATCTAATCTAAACATAATTTCTTTCAGTTTGAAGCCATTCCCTCTTATTCTTGTAAAAAGTCTCTCCTCATCTTTCTTGTAGTCTCCCTTCCAGGTACCGGAAGGCCACAATTAGGTCATCTTGAAGCTTTCTGTTTCCCAAGCTGAACAAACCCCAGAAGGCAAGACCAAGAACAAAACCAAACCAAACTAAACCAAACAAAAGAACAAAAAAAACCCACAAAAAAACCCCACCAAACCAAACCAAAACAAAAAACCCCAAAAAACTACAAAAAGAAGTTGAAAACTCTCTGAAGTCTGGTATATACATGAAAAAATTTACTTGATACCAAGTATGTGCTTTTTAAATTTTTTTTGCTGCATGCTGCTGCAGAGAGCCCTGGCACAAGATTAGGAAGAGAGAATGGTAACGTTGTAGGACAGTTCAGGGAGACTGCACTGGCCATGACAGGTGCTCTGGGAGAAGGGAAGCTGTGTTGGGCACCTGCTGGCCTTACATAGGCAGATAACGCCACAGGGATGAACAGGCTGATCCCAAAGCCTCGTGTCTGGGTAAGAAGCTTAAAACTGGGAAATATTTTAAGTGACATCTGGTATTTTGTTTTTTATTTTACGAGTAGATAGTAGTTTTGCTCCAAGAAAAAAGAATCTCATCAATCGTCCCAGTGTTCTTCCATGGTCAGAACTAATCTAATAGTTATCATTTTTACATCCTGATTTATTGACATCCCCCAGAATCCAGCCCACCTCTAACACATTGGAGATGGGATTTTCTCATACTGAAGCTCTTTTAGTCTGATCTTGTGAGGCTGCCTTTTTCAAGGAGTAGCCAACTTCTGTGTGTAATGAGTCTTTCAAACAACGCCTCGGAGGCTGAGTTTCTAAGATATCCTTTTTTATAAGAGGGAGTAGAATCTGCTGCTAAGCACTCAAGCTCTCTCTGTGGACTTCATCTGGATCTCTCAAGAGATGTGCATTTGCCTTTCTAGGGTAGAGTCAAAATAAGGCAAGTCTCTGGCTTTACAGAAATTTACAGTTATACTGCTCGTCCCTATCAGCACCTTTGCTATGTCACACTTTAAATTTTGTTAGAAGTAAGCTATATTATTGCATTCTTGCATTTAATGCTCCTGAATTTCCTCATAATGTTTTAGTTAGAGATATCGGTCTATGTGAAAGCCATGTTCTGATTTCTTACAGAAATACATACTTGAAATAAGAACTTCTCCAGAATCTCCCAGACCAAAGCAATGTTAGTAGTAAACAGATGAGAAGACACTTCGTCAGTGTCTTCAGCTTTTATTTCTTGTGTCTGTAAAAAGTTTTCTTTGGTTGTAGATGAATGACAAAAAGAGGGAATAACTGTGGTTTAAAGCTGGAGCAGATTATATGTCACAAGGTTTTAAAGAAGCAGAAGCTGCAAAATGAAAAGCAGATGTTTGGAGAAATGGCACATGCACCTCTGATTCACAAAAGATTTAATTTGTCATAGTTCAGGTGGGGCCAAATTGCATTCAGGGAATTGTTTGAGGTCTTGGCATTTTAGAAATATTGGCAATGCAACATAGTTTTTTTAATTCCCATGCCCATGACATGAAGAAGTTCAGAAAAACCAAATATATAAATTGCTGTTGCTACATAATGAATAGACAAATAAAAAAGACCTTTAACAACTGTGGAATTTATGTATTTGTTAAGTTATTTTCTCAAGGGACCAATAGTTCTGTCAATACTTTTAAAACTCCTGATCAAACAGTGTGTTGATCTACATTAACCTATGAAAAATGTTTGGGATTTTAAAGATCTTTTTTATTATTGCCACATGCAAATGAAATTTTTTAAGAAATGTGTGTAAAAATGGAATTGAGAATATACTCTATATCCAGCTTATTTTCAAAATCACCATTACTTTTTTTTTGAATTTTGATTGAAAAACTAAGAAATATTAGAATGACTAGAAATAATGTGTAAGAAGTCTAAATATTTCCCAAAATCTGTACCATACCTGTCAATTTAAACTCTATGTTGTTCATCTACATTTAGGAAAAGTGTAGTGAAAGCTAAAATAATGGGGTAATTTGAAAATTAATTTCTTTGATATAAAATGATTTTTTAATAAATGCCTCACAGTTCATTATTGTTTCTTTACTATCTATTTTTGCAATTTTTCTGGCACAAAATTTAGTTATGAGAACGTATTACCAGCTGAGCGAGTAGTAAATGAGAGACAAAGCATGACACGGCAATGGAAAAAGAACAGTTGCGTTGCTTGTCACTCCAGGGTCTGTGAATCTTTGAGATTCTGAATTACCTTGGAATGCTGTGCAAAAGCATACAGAAAATGTGCTCTGTGGTCAGGAAGGTTAAAGCTGTTGTACAAAGACTTGCACCTCTCTCAGACAGGCTTGGGGATCTGCAAACTGAAAAAGACTGAGAAACACCCTTAGCTCTACCAAGTAAATCATCCTTTATTGTCCCATCTGAAGTTGTTTTAACCTCACTCCGGAAACAGACTAGAAACTTTTATAAAAGTAGCTACTATCACAGTAGATTTTAGCTTTGAAGGAGATTCTAGTTTGTTAAAGAAAATAAGAGCTCACAGTGGTGGGGAAGGGAATTATTTTTGCTGTTTATTTCAAGTAGAAGAGGCCTTAAAGTGCAAAATCAAGTAGGTGGGGATTTGGCGTGTGCTCATTTGTCATTTTGTGTGGGCTAGCTTTACTCTCTTAAATATTTATTACTTAATCCAAAAAAAGTAATAATGGTAATGCTGTAACATTTCTCTGGCTGTGCTCCCTCTGCAGGGTAATTACTTGTGATGAGTGCTTGCGGGTATGCTGGTCCCAGCTTGAATCTTTGGCTGGAGAGAAAATGATGAAGATGGCTTTTACCTGAGTTCCAGGCCCACAGCTGTTGTGGAAGTATTTCATTGACAGAAATACTGTAATAAGATTTCAAATCTCAAACCCTTTAATTACAAGATTAATGGCTTTCAGGCTAGCAAAAATAACTGAAATGTCACTTCCAGTTGTTTGTACACTCATTCATTTATTCACTTGGCTAACTAACTTGAGCCAGGTACAGCACTTCCAATAAAGCTAAAGTTGTAATTTCCTTTCTCTGTAGTTATAGTCCCTTTGAAAATGTACAGTGTGGGCTGGGAGTGATTCAGCTACCTCAAATACTTATATACAAAATGTTCTGTAGAAATACAAAGCCCATATATCAAAAATGAGGGCACTACTTCTTAACAAGCGTATTTTCCAAAAGGTCAAAGTGGGACACAGAGGAGGAAAATGAAGGAATTCTGACCATCTCTAGCATGTGACAGGTGGGTCCCATTTTGGTCTCTGCTTTGACAAGGTCTGCAGAAAACCTTTCATGTTCATTGATGCATCTTTTTGAGCCATCAGGCAAAACCAGGATTAATGGGTGAAAATACAAAATTTAAAGTCTTAGTATGAAGTGGTACCCTCCAGAGCTGAAGATGGGACGTACTACTAATAATCTCCCACATTTCTGTTCTCAATGACCTGAATGATGAATATGCTGAATTGGTAATGCATTGCATGGAAAGCACAGTTGCTGTTTTTCACACTTCGTATCTCTAGCCTATCCAGTTAAGTGGGGATAAGTTAACATTTTGCTCCCACTGAGGGGTGCTCCAATGCCACTAATGAGCAGGGTTATGCTTGTTTTAGAACAACCAGGCCACCATTACTGAGGTGTAAGCCCAGAATGACTTACACAAATGCATCTGTTAAACAAAGTCCTTATTCTTTCCAGTTCTTTATTTGTTCCTCATGGCAGTGTGTATGTACATAATTGGGATCTTGCATAGTAGGAGCAGAATCCCATCTGTCTGAGGCATCTATAATTGGTTGCTGTCTCACAGTTTCAGAGAAATAGCTCATCTGAATGATAACCTTTTCTTTCACCACTTAAAACTGTAGTAGGAGAATAAACAATAACTGTGCTCTGTATCATATCTTGAATAATAGGTTAAAAATTTCAGCACTGAAAAGAACATCTTCAGGATAATTTTTACCCAGGTAAAATATTAACAGGGTTGGCAATTCTCATTGTTGCGTGCTTTTACAGTGTATAACTCACCAAGGCATAGGAATACCAGAATGAGTTTTCAATGGACATAGTTAATAGAATCCAAGTGTGCCAACGCTCACTTCAGTGGCACTGCTCTGAGGAGCAGCTGATAGCTGTAATAGCACAACCGATAGGATCGGGGGATCAATAGAACATTTTAAGCATGGGCCCTGGTCACATTCAGTCCTGAATTCGTACTGCATCCATGATCATATGCAAGTACAGTCATTATGAAAGTCTTGCATGTCCTGTGGAAAATTACTACCTTACCAGAGATGGTTGGGGCAATCAAGTCTAGCACCATGTGTCTGGTCAGTCCTTAAGTTAATCAACCTATGCAGTCACTGTTGAAGAAATCAGGCCTTCTAAAGGGGTTCCCAATATTACATGCAACAAGAGTCACTGACGTACATGGGATGCCCAAGTTCAGGCTCTTCCTAGGAGAGTGGGAACCTGACTGAGTTATGGGTGTTTTATATCCCATGGAGAAACTGCTACACTGAGTTTTCTTTTGGATCTGCACTTACCAAGGTTCTGAGGCTTTGTATCTTCCACGGACATTAACCACATGCAGGTCTTCTTTACACTACACTGCCAAGCATCTGTCAGGGACTTATACTGTAACAGGTGTTAGAGTATAACACTGCACAACTAATCTTGGCAAACATCTCAGGGCTGAGTACTTGTTATTTTGCTGAGGTCGTAGGTAAGGTTTTGTACTGTTCTGTGAGGGAGAATAATGTGTTGTGTGTAGAGTGTTTCATTATCAGACAGAGGCAGAAGAAAATTCCTTCTGGGGACTTAGAAGTTGTTCCTATGTGGAAACATGCTGTGTGAACAACAGGCTGTGACCAACGCATTAACTTGACATTTTCCTGCTATTGGGGTAAGACATTTATGAGGAAATACATATTTTTGTTAAAAGTATAGCTACTTTATTCCTAAGCAATTTCAAAACTAACAGGTGTTATACTACCTGATTGGTTGGGCTTTTGTATTTCTAGTAATAGGAATGGTTTTATTCTGATCCATTATAATCATTTCTGTTCTACCGTTTTTGCTCCAGACATTTCTAGAAACTTTATTAGCAGACAAAGTTCCTGTCTCAAATGACATAAAACCCTGGAACACAAAGTGAAGTGAGGAAGTATAGCGCACACTAGAGGGTGATGGCAGAAGGGAACTGGAGGGTAATTACAATAAAAGCAAGCAGTTGTTTAAGCTGGCTGTTTGCACAATGTGGTGATCTTGAACCATCAGGAAATTTTTTTTCATAAACAAATAACGTCTGTTTCTCTTCATTGTTGCGTAACTTAACCTTTCATGGTGTTAAGGAAACTTCAGATGTATTCCTCAACAAGTAGTTGCCTGATTTCTTCAAGGCACTCACCAGAAGTGAATATGCTTCAGGAAGGAGGATGTGAAGGAGCAATAGCCATATTAACTTTTTGCTGGAGAACATCCTCGATGACATTCAGATACAAGGGCAAATATGCTCAAATTGAAGCAGTTTCTGCAGGAACGCAGCCATGTGCTGATCAACATAATTTGATAAAGTTATTTGAGATGCAGCATGGGTATGAATGAAGAAATAGTCCATTGGTCTTAGCACAAGGACCTGGTCTGTGACGAAGAGGCGTCTAGTTTGTTATTAGTTCTACTGCTAAGGTCTACAAACTCATAGCATTGAAACTTGTATTTCACGTGCTGAGTCTTTGGTAGCATGAACACAGGTTTACTGGAATTGTAAGTGAGAATGCAGTATGGTTAACTGGAGAAAAGCTGTTTCGATGGCCTTCCTCTTCTGCTTTGTGGATCTCCTTGAACTACATCGTGGCTTGGTCACTGTCCCACCAAATGACATAGCCCAAAGCTGTGCTTCCAACACAACTGTCTCATGACTGGGCCTGAAGCATCAAGGCTCCCTTCTTGATGGTTTTATGAAAATGCTCACCAAAAGAGTTTGCCAGAAAGGTTTTGACAGGCAATATATCATCAGATCGACCACAGATTGCTCTGGGATGAAATTGCATGTGTTAATTATCGTCATTTGAGAAGAACATTTGATAATGGAAGCAAAAGCAATTTTAAAATTTCAGCATATCTAGCTCATCCTGTAAGATTCACAAGAGAAGTTCAGATTGTTTTTAAGGGTGCTAGTTATCATATATTTGGATTCTTGATGATAGATTAATAAAGTTTGCTATTTTGAAATGGAAAATAAGTTGATCTTTATGTTCTGGGTCAATTTTTTTAAGCAAAATCCTAACTGATCATTCTGGAGAATGACATTCATATTCACCTCTGTGCCTTCATGTACAAGTGTAACAATTACATCACGCTCTTTTGTTTAACTAGCATGTTTAATGCATCTCAAAAATGCCTTCTTATGCCAACAGGTCCTTCAGCAAAGGCAGTCTGCACATTTCAAAAGTCAAAAGCAATTTGTTTAAATGACCTGTAACCTAACATGGCTCGTGCTGCTAGAAATCAGCGTCTGCTCTCCAGCTCACAAAGTCAACACTGAAGTTTGTTTTAGGAAAACATGGTTTGAGGACAGTGCTTTAGTATGACTCATAACAGAGCAATGTGAAGATGTTTGACACTGTGGATGTGTATCCATTATGTGTGATTTCCTCTATGTGTATTTGCATTAATAGAGACATTTTCAAGTATTTTGTTTTTGCTTAAGCAACTGACCAAATATTCTATAATATTGGCAGAAAAAATAGTGTGTAATATTCTTTCAGTAGCTGGGAGAAGTCTCACTATCACTGGTGCTTGTTCTTATGGAGGACTTCAACTTAAGAGATATCTTCTGGAAATACAACACAACAGAGAGAAAACCGTCCAGGAGGTTTCTGGAATATGTGGAAGAGAACTTCCTGACACAGCTGGTGAGTGAGCAAAGGGAAGGTGCTCCTCTGAACCTCCTGCTTGTGAACAAAGAAGGACTGGTGGGCGATATGGTGATCAGAAGCTGTCTTGTGCAGAGTGCACACTGCCCTTCTCTGGACATGCTGCAGCCTCTCAAAGTCTTTCTTGTCATGAGGGGCCCAGAACTGGACACAGGATTTGAGATGCAGCCTCACCAGTGCTGAGTACAGCGGGAGAGTAACTTCATTGTCCTGCTGTTCCCACTAATGCTGATACAGGCCAGGATGCCATTGGCCTTCTTGGCCACCTGGGCACACACTGGATTGTGTTCGGCTGCTGTCAACCAGCACCCCCAGGTCCTTTTCCACCAGGCCCCTTCCCAGCCACTCTGCCCCCAGCCTGTAGCTCTGCATGTGGTTGCTATGACCCAAGAGTCACACCAATTGGCCTTATTGAAGCTCAGAAAATTGGCCTTGGCCCATTGATCCAGCCTGTCCATATCCTTTCCTACTCCTCAGCAGACGAACGCTCCCTCCCAACTCGGTGTCATCTGCAAAGTAACTGAGGGTGCCTTTGATTCTCTCATCCAAGATCATTGATAAATGTATTAAACAGCACTGGAAGTAGATGGTCTAGCAAAATAAGTACTGTTATATATAAGGAAAGTATTACAAATATACAAATATATACTGCAATGACCTTGCCAGGAAACCAAGGCAAGGTCAATGCTTTCCAGGTGACATATGTCACTTTTCTGCATAATGCCATTTCCTTGGAAAGGGAAACTTCAGATGGCTTGCAAGTGGCTGAACTGAAAACTGCTGCAGACTGCTGAGCCCTGGTAAGGCTGTATGGCTATTGAGTGAAAAGGCACAGAGGAAGTCAGATAGAAATTATAGGGTAATAATTCCTGCTTGGAGACACCAGGGCTAGAGGGAGGAAAGCTTTGTGGCCTGTCTAATCAAGTAATGAAACCTCTCAGCAACTGCAGTTTTTGCTCTGAGGCAAGGTAGGGTCCTGGCTGAGGGGAGGAATTTTGTGAACTTGAGGGCCAGAGTAGGAAAGAGGTTGAGATCATGGTTTTGTGATGGCTTCCTGCACATTTCTCCTTTTGGATGTGAAGGTAGGGAAAAGCCATGCTGATGTGTGGGCATTGTAAGAGTGCATGTGGGCAGAGAGAGTGCAGCCACATGGTAGAAAAATTTGACATTAAAACTCAGTCTTTCAGTGGCTTTTGTCTTACCCCAGTTGCTCGAGTCAAACCTAGCCAAAATTATTGTGTTGGAAACCCCTTAAAACAGCTCCAAAACTAACAGAGTATGTCAATTTACTGGGGAAAACTCCCCTATCCCTGTATGAGTTTCCATTAAACAGAGTGTTACAAGTTATAGAATTTATATTTTTCACCCCAGATCATTTAGATACTTCTCATTTAGCATTAAATATTTTTAATTCATAAGATTTGTCTTAATGCTGGGCTTTTTTTTTTAAGTACAAGGAAAATCTAAGCACCAGATTACTTAGCTGAAGGTAACGTCTGAAATAAACTGTACTACTAGGAATAAAGACCCAATTTCATTCTCCCTGGACATTTTTCGTATGGATTTTCAAATATTTCTGTTAGCAGAATTTAGTTCATTTTACCCTCGTGGGAAATATATTAAAAATACTATAAAATGGGCAGAGAGTGAAGAATTTCTTTATCTGCTAATTCAATGTGGTTGTCAAACAAGATATATTGCAGAAAAAGGAGAAAATAAATATATCTGAAGTGATCATTTTACTTCTTCAAGCACAGGTTTTCAGGTCAGATACCAAATGAATGAAAAACATTTCACTGTGTTTAGGATGGATTTAGTTTTATGCTGAGATATGAAGCTGGTTTAAAGTTTATTTCCTTCAAATCTACAAATAACATCAAGAGGGTCAGGACTTCCTATGTGAGTTTTTATACCCTTTTCCTCATTGTCTTTTTAAAAAATTATTTTTATTTTAGATATATAGATATATATATATATATATCCAACTTGGAACAAGCCAATTGTCCCAGACATGAAAAATTCTGTAAAATCTCAGTAATAATATTTACTCACTTCACAGCATTATAGTGATGTTCAGTTAATGACTATTTGAAAATCACAACAGTATACTCATACTCTGTTTTCTTCTCTGTAGCTCGATTTCTAGGCAAATTACAGCTGTTAAATATCGTATATATTATCATAAATATGGTAATTTATGCCATAATTTACAGCCACCTTATTGTTTTTAAGAACTAATATAAAAGAATAGGAAACAGTTCTGTTATTAATAAACAGTTATTGCAACAGTTGTATTCAGCTTATATTCAACTCTTCTGTTCTCAGCAGAAGTGATGTTATGGCCAGAAATTTTTCAGAGATTGCTCAGTTTTGAAAGATACCAGAAGTTACCAAGCTGTTGAGTTGAATTTGAGAATTTTTTTTTTTATACAAAACCTACATCCTAGTGACTGATACAGACTCACAGAATAAAGCTTCATGGTGTTTAAGGTTGAGAAAGGCTATCTAATCTCCGGAATATCACAGGCCATTAAGTATCAGACACTGATGCTGCATTGAGACCCTTAGTTTCACTGAAACTTTTCTTTCAGCCCAGTCCTGACTTGAAAATCTGAATATGGTGAAAATCTATAATTTTCCTCTGTAGTATGTTCCAGTACCTATTCACTCTCGCCGTTAAAAATGTGTGCTTATTTTCTAATTTAAATTTTCTGGCTTCTACTTCCAGACAACTGGTTCCAGTTATGTATTACTCTGCTTGATTAAAGTCCCCTTTCGTACATAAGTATTTTTTACTCATGAAAGCATTTATACACCTTAGTCTAGTCACATCCCAGTCTTCTTTTCTGATAAGATAAACAGACCAAGCTAGAAGAAAGACATTTTCTCCAGTTCTTAAATGATTTTTGTGTTTCCCATCTGCTCACAGACTACTTTTAAAAGATCCTTTTTTAAAATGTGGACACTGGAGCTTTATGATGGCAAGTGAAGTTCCCCCAGGGGTGCAGTTTCAGACAGCCTAAAATTAGGTTTCTGCTTTGACTTGTCTGCTCCATAATTATCCTCCATTCTTCATAAAGAAGCTTAGAGAAGCAGGTCAGGTATCCCCAGGACTGAAGTTAATTTTTGTGATTACTTCCCTCCACTCCTCCACTGCTGGCCTTTCTTTACTTCTTTTCACCACAGCATCTCCCTAGGTGCTCGACTCCTTGGCCTCCCAAGTCCTTCATGGGAACCAAGTTTAAGTTAGTCTAAAACTTTAGAGATAGTAGATAGTCTTGCTGATTCAGAGCTGTCAGCTTGGAAATGAAGAGGGAGAGAAAGAACTAGTACCTTAGTTTTAGCTGGGATAGTGGCTGATGCAGTGGTGTGTTTTGTATTTAGGATGACAAAATTGTTGATAAAACACTGATATTTTAGCTGTTACAGAGCAGGGCTTACTCTGATTCAAAGACTTTTCAACTTCTCATGCTGCCCTGCCAGTGAGGAATCTCAGGGTGCACAAGGAGCTGGGAGGGTACATGTCCAGGACAGCTGACCCCAATGGACACAAGGTATATTCCACAGCATAATCAGTTTTATTTACTGAGTAATAAAACTAAGGGCAACTGGCCAACAAGGTGGGGCAGCCCATTGCTCAGGGATGGGCTGGGCATCAGTCAGTGCGTGCTGAGCAATTGCATTGTGCATCAATTGCTTTGTATATTCTCTTATCATTAATTTTATTTTCCTTTCCTTTTACTGTCTTCTTAAACTGTCTTATCTCAACATACAAGATTTACGTCTTTCCCTCTTCTCTCCCTCTCTCCACCATCCCACTAGAGGAGAGTGAGAGAATGGCTCTGTGGTGTTTGGCTGCTGGCTGGGGTTAGACCACAACAGTTCTTTTTGGTACCCAACATCAGGTTCAAAGGGTTGAGATAACAGATCTGATCCAGAGAAGTGTTGAAAAAATTTTGTTTTACAAGTTCATTATATTAGTTTAATAGTTGCTAATCACAGTGTTGATTTATCTGCTCTTGGAGGAGTTGCGCTTGTTCTCAGGGTTATGTTATATAAGACCTTACTTGCTGTATGTGTTCCCTGTTGTGCTGTTTATCATCCCTGGGGGCTGGATTGAGGTTATCATTTTGTTGTACTGTGTAACACTGGCTTATGATGTCATAAAATTAGTGGTTGTGAGACTAATCTGCTATTTGTACTCAGCATTACTGTCATCTCTGTACTTTGGGAACCATCTCTCAGAAACTATTAATGATTACACTCTTCACCTTTTCTCCTCAGAGAGCTGATCTGTGGGGGAGACAAGAAGGAACACTCCCCCAGAACACTTTCCCTTTCTCCTCCAGGCTTGTTACAATAGCTCTTGAGAATTTTGAATCCTTGGGATGTTCAAACAAGTGTGTTCCTACTCCTGTCTCTTGAATGCATTTCAAGGTCTTGTTTGAGGTTAAACAAATATTTAAGAATATCACCCAGAGATCTATTCCAAGGCTGGATAGTTATGAGTAGCAGGATGTGTGGGATAGTATGGGCAAGAATCTAGGAGAGTGGACACCTCCAACGTTTTGGAACTTCACCCCTAAAAAAGTGCAGAATCCAGAAAAACTGGTAAAATACTTGGAAAAAATATGCTATGACCCTGAAAATTCCAGAGAGAAACAAAATCACTGCCACACTCTGGAGTCTGGCCCATGAAGATCCAGCTCTGCTCAACACTCTTTAGGGGGAAAAGAAGGTCTCTGGATCTGGTGACAAAATGACAGACACTGCAGCAACCACAATAGGCACTGGGGCTTCTTAACCCCCTGTGACAGGCACTGCAGCTCCTCCAGCCCTGGCAAGTATGAAGCTGAACCAGGGTACCAACCCATGCTGGTAACAATTGCCCCAATATACATGAGAAGGAATACTGGACGCAAAAGTGAGCTTGTTTAATAAGGGGAGAAACTCCTACTGAAGAAGGAAGGAGGAAGAAGAAGATAAGGCAGGATTCTCCAAGTGCCAGCATGAGAACAGGAGGAGGAAGTGACAGAACTCATAAATGAGGTAGTAACCACCTGATGCCAATCCCTGAGAGAGCTGTGAGATATGTGAAAAGATTTCAGCTTCATCCAGACCAGCACATATATATACAAGAAATTATTCAAAGATCCAGATGAAATCAAGTGAATGTCACCCAGGTGGTAGAATTTTGAATGGAGCTCACCATTGTTATATAGCAGCTCATGGGTAGTAATGACCTGGAAAGAGGGAGAGAGACAAACAGAGGATGAATTGGCTGTCCAGTTCCAGCAACATGAAGAAATTCTCTCTTCCCCCAATGGGGCTGTGTCTCAGCTGTGGAGAAAGTGTTCCAAGAGTTCCAGCAACTCAGACAGGATATGTCCTAGTCCACACTTGTATGGACCAATATCTCAGCTATCAGGAGTTAGAGCTCCTCTGCTCAAGAGAGAGGATATGGTCATTACACACCACCGACCATCCTGTGGCTTTACCTGAGCGACCACAGAGAAGACATGAGAAAATAGCCTGGGAAATCTACCTCTACACCCTCATGGGTGTCTGATTTGAAGGAAAAACAACCACAAAATGGGCTTCTTCAGGAAAACTGCTGCTCCAATTTCAAGCAGGCAGTTTCCCAACCAGAATAGAAGAGCCGATCCTACTTCTGATCTTAATAAAGGGAATTCTGTTTTGTATGTATAAAAAGTGAGTAACCAGTATGATGATCAGGACTAGAGGGGCCCTGCCTCCAGCCAGGTGGAGGAAGGGGACAACAGGGTTTACTGGACTGTGTAATTTCGATGGCCTGGTACATCAGGCCAGCAGGAGTTATAAGGCTCTAGTGGATACTGGTGCACAGTATATTCTAATA
Source organism: Falcunculus frontatus (assembly GCA_013398115.1). NCBI lineage: Eukaryota > Metazoa > Chordata > Aves > Passeriformes > Falcunculus > Falcunculus frontatus. Next base: position 12,832 of record VZRV01001192.1, on the reverse strand, counting down.
CCGCCAAGCTATAGAGTAGCAGAACTCATCTGTATTTCTGGAATGACTGGAGTGTCCCAAAAGCTAATTGTATTGGAGGCTGAAGTGACGCTCACTGGTGTTGGGGAGGATGAAAAAGGAAAGCCTTGTGAATATGATTGTCTAAGTTTGGAGAATGTGAAACCTGTAAGTGAAATAGAATTAAGGGCAGAGTTCGATATCTGAAATGCCAAACCCCAGTTACTAAACAACTGGAAAACAATGGTATGGCTGCTGAAGGTAGCCCCCTTCTTGATTGAACAATACCCTCTGCTTGCAGACGGGTCCAAGGGTCAGAGCAGACCCTGCCAACCTGGCAGGGGATCCAGAAAGCAGTTTTTAGAGTTTGAAATACAAGACAGTATGGTAATGTAAGGATTCTCATAGGCTGTATGTAAATGCTATAGGACTCTGTATCTTGTACTACATTGGTCAAGTAGACTAGAATATTCAGTGAAAGAGAGATAAAAGGATCGCGAAGTTCCGGTCCTCTCTCTCGCTCTTTGTCTTCTCTTCTCTACCGGCGCCTCTTCGCCTGCTCCTCTTCGCCACCTCTTCTTCTTATCAGCTCTCTACCTCGGCCCTGCCCAGAGCTGCGGCTAGCAGCTCTCTGCAGGGCCTCTTCACCCACGCCCTAGCAATAAATCGCTTGCTTCAAGACAACTTTTGACTCCAGAGATCTCTCATCGTTTGTCCCGACCGTCCGAACCACGTGATTCTACACACTGGGAATGAGTGGCAAAAGCCTCCCATTTTGACTGGTCCAGAGACTCCATGCATCCATGGCAGAGACTCAGAAGAGTGTGTTTCAAGGATCAAAAAGGTTGGGCTTTCTGTATAGCTGTCTAGCAGATGGAGGAAATTAGGCAGGTGTCTACCTTGCCCAGTCTCTCAGAGGACCCTTGTTTTGTGGAGGTGCTGAAGGTCGAAGAACAACAGGTGCCGATCGCTACCACAACAGTGTAGTCACCAAACATGACTCCCATCCCTAAGCTGATTTGTTGACTGGAGAGCCCAGGAGTCATCAGCAAGACCTGCTCCCCTTTTAACAATCCTGCATGGCCAATGCAAAGGTCTAATGGAGAATGGAGACTTACAGTGGACTATTGTGACCATAATGGAGTCACACCATCACTGAGTGCTGCTGTGCCCAACATGCTAAAGCTTCAATAAGGGCTGTAGTTGAAGGCCACGGCATGATATGCCCCAGATGTGAACCAGTATGATTTTCTCAGTCTCTTTGGCAGCAGAGGGCAGGTCACAACAGAAGGTAAGACACTTACCCTATCTTTACATGTTAATGGTTTGCAGTAGTTTTTTCTTGCTAATTTCATGGAATTCTTTCACTGATGAGGGAAAAAATGCTTGAAAGGAAATAAATTAATTAACTTGACATTACTGAGTGTGATAACAAGGATAGGCATAAGCCTGCAGGATTACTTGAATGAACATCCCCACTGGACAAATGCCTTCCCCACTTACCTAAGGCAACTCTTTGATTTAAGTGGAATTCTGGTGATATATATGAGATGTATGAGATTTGGTCCATTGATTTTTAGTGAGGTTAACAAGTACCTGAACAGATTTTAAATTGAGTTTTGAAGCTACACATTTTTACTAAGCTGGTAAGTCCCTGTAATGGATCCTACTGATATGTCTACTGATTTACAGAGAAAGGGGACTTCCAAACACAAAGAAGCACAAGTCATGTGGGATGCCCGTAAACATGTCATTTCAAGCTTCTGTTGTATAAATTATTTTGCCCTTTGTATACACCTAAAATTCTTGGCGTAAGGACTAAATACACATAGGACAACAGCTAAATATAACTAACTATAGACTGTATCCTTCTGGATTTTTATACTTAATAGAGACGGTCAGAAAATGTAAGAGCAAATTTCCTGCTAGATGCTAGATTAACCCCAGTTATGTGAACGTGTATTAATTTTCCAAAAACAAAGAACAGAAGAATAAACATTTGTTATATATATTGTCATGACTTACTGATGCAAAAACTTCTAAACTATCTTTAAAATATGTGAACTAAATCCAATAAAGGACTGATTTACTCTAATAAAGCGTAAACCAAAAGCAGTGAACAAGGAGTATCTCAGAGTTAACCAGAAGGGAACACTGCAGAAAGATGCATATTTGTGTTATACCCTCCTCTAAAGCTAAGGTATTTACCTGCAGTGAGGAGCCAGTTATCTCCCACCCAACGGGTGCTACATCCAGAAATGCAGCAGGTGGCTGTATGTAGCATATAAATTTTTTGATGAATGGCCCAGGTTCCACTGTTCTTTAAAATACTCTTGGTACTCTCTGGCTTGTTAAAACACTCATTCCAGGCTTGGTGATTGGCTCCCCAATGTGCTTACGTATTTTTATTAGCAAATCATTCACTAAAATGAGTAAAAAGGTCAAAGAAATAGGAACAGATACATACTTCCTAAATATCGAAGTATTTTTCTTCCTACCCTGCATGAGATGACTGGTGCTATACTGTTTAGCTGAACTGACTTCAGAGCACTTCCACCAATGCAGAAGTCCTACCTCTAGCATGATTCAGCAATGCAATTACTGAAATGCTTTGTAAAATGAAAGTGTAGAAGGGAATCATAGCTTGTCTTTATGGGGAAGAAAGAGGATAGGGGTTGTGTTGCTGACTTTCTAGAAGTTGTATGGCAGCCCCTAATTAATTGAGCAGATTTTAGGAGTTCTCTGCCTTATAAAGACATGATTTAATCAGGAGTGTGGGCTAGAATTCAGGTCTCTGGTGTGGGAGGACAGCCTGCAGATGGCAGGTGCTGGCACAGGGTATGGTTGGTCCATTGTGATGACCCAAAGATAGAAATGGGCACAGGCAATTACATCCTCCACACACTGAAAATAAATGGGTGTGTAATTACAGAGCTGGTGCTCCAGACAATTGTCTGGTCTTTTTTTTCTGGGTGATGAATATAAGGTCTATATTAATTTAAAAACTTAGCTTCTGTTTATTTTTGTATTAACTGCAATATTTTCATATGTCCTTAGCTCTGACGTCTCTGTTTTGTCCCATGAAAGGTCTAATGGTATAGAATAACTTGCTAGAGCACAATGAGCTTGTTTTTTCTCTCACATTGCAAGTTTTTGCTATACATAGTTGAAAATCAACAGAAGGACACTGCAATTTGCTAAAATCAATATAATTAGAGAAAAAAAATTGATGTACTGGAAAGACCACAATTCAGAGAACTGCAAAGCATGATTGAAATGCTTAATGAGCTGCTGAACTGTAGTGCTCTAGGTTTGGCATGTCATGGGACCTGGGTGCTTCTGATGGAAACACTGCTGCAATCCTGGCTCCCCCAAACGCTTCCAAACACCATTCCATGTCAGCAGCTGCACTAGGATGAAAATGTGCCATGCCTGCTGCCATTTCAGGAAGTTACTCATGCTGAGGAACTTTACACCAAAATGTCAGACTTCTACCTAATTTCTTCATGTTATTAACATTTAGTGCTGCTGCTAAGGTGAGCATGCAGCACTGTAGTTAAACCCCTCTGTGAAAAGCGAACTTGTCCTTTGCACAGTTTAATTCTATTAACAGTTGTCTGTTAAAAATATTTTGACTTTACATTGTTACTGAGTACTTACAGTCCTATAAGTAAGCTTTGGGCTTTGTTCTTTCAGAATTAAACTATGCAGCCAGGGCTGGAGCCTCATGCATTAAGTTTATTACCTTTGGGTTTTTTTCATTTTCCCTCTCCTGACCCAGATCTGCCACGAAACAGGGAATTAGGACATAAGCCAGTCAAGGATGGTTTGATTCAGACCTCTGCTTTTTCTCTGACCTAGCCCATGAGACTCAGGAAGGTGGATCCTGTGATGGATGTATCCCTGCCCCTCTGCACCAGCTCATCTCATTTCCCCTTGCAGAGTTAGTGACAGGACACGAATGATGGCATGAGGCTGCAGTGAGGCTAAACAATTCTGTTGTGACTTCTGTGTGTGATACTTCATGAAGAGGCTCAACCATTCCTACAGCACAGGACCTGGTCTCCTCTGCCCTCTGTAGCTTCCCATGTGATGGTCTCAGTGGGGAAAGGAGACTGGGGCACTGTGTCACAACTGCAGGAGCTACAGGGACCCCTCAGGACAACACAGGATGGGGTAAACCCTTGAGCGTGTCTCACACTTATGCATGACAGCTGACATATCTACAGGGTGGGAAACACACCGCTACCTCTTACATCATTAAAGTTAAGCAAAAGCAGAGAAATGTTTTGCTTTGACTACTGTGCTTTGGATGCAATTTTCTCTCTGCCATTCGGCTTCTGAGATTATGAACTCTTAGTGAACAGAAAATTTAGGCATAGCAAAACAAGCAAAAAGAGAGGCTCGATTTTTACTGTCCCTATGTCAAAATATAATATTAAATAAGAATAATCCTGTAAGGGAAATTTGTTTATCTTACTTTTGGAAAAAACCCAGCATTTCTCTTTTATTTATGCCTGCTACAGTAGCAGTGTCTGTGCAGTATTTAAGGGTTCATCTTCTCAGGAAGCAACAAGAGCAGGCTACTCCCCACAGAAGGCAAGCAGGAGCTGGGGTAATGGCAAGGTGGTAGGACAGTGTGCTCATATGGAAAGGTCAGTCCCACTGTGCCCAAGCAAGGAGGAGAGGGCAGGTCTGGTGATGGTAACCAAGGACTGTAACAGTCCAGGAAAGTCTGAGGACAAATCAGCAGGTCAGGATATTGACCAGGCACAGGCACACCTCCAACATGGCTCAGACCAGAACCAAGGACAACAGCTACAGCTTAAATGCATGAGTAAAGCAGGGGGAGGCCGTGGCAGAGTTTTTTATGTCTCTCTTGCACAGCTTTTGTCCCAGCAGCCTGATCCCATATCAGCTGCACCATATCAGGGCTGGCCAGCAGCACAGGCAGCAAGCCCCTCGTTGGGGGCAGAGGTTGAGACTGAACTGACCTGCAGGACAAGAAGGCCATGTCTTCTGTAGGATGTTGTCAAATGGAGAATGTACACTCCTCTTCAAGAGGATCACTGTGTGCCTGAGCCCCAGTGAGAATCAGGATTTCAGGAAATAAATACTACAACCATGTCATGATGTTTTTTGCAGGGTAAACCTGAGATGGAAACAAGGTTACCACCTGTATTTCAAAACTAAAACAAACCCACCCCCCACAACTGAAAAAGAGGTAGATTACATAAAACAAATGCTCTGCAGAAAGACATAACAAATTTCTATTCCACTCTAGAGAAGTTTCTGAGCATTATTATCATCATATTGTGATGCTATGCTACAATTAATCAGCCCTTTTAGTGATGTTGTAATAAACTCAGAGGTTCAGATTTTCAGTTTGTGTAAGTCAATATGGGTCCATTAATTTCAATGGAACTGTGCCAGGTGAATATCTGGCTGCAGACATCAAGGGGCATTGTACAGAGATGTTTAATAAAAAAAGAGACCTGTGTTTTCATGGTAGATAAATGACTTCCCGAGTGATGCTGCAGTCTCTTGTGGCATCTCTCCTCCAAGAAGTTTTATTTTAATAATTCTCATAAAGTTCCCTTAACTGCAACAATAATGCTAACTGCCTGACACAAAGCAAAGGAAATCAGATTTCTGGGTAAGTACTGGAATGAAATGTTGCTCCCAGGCTGCTGNAATGAAATGTTGCTCCCAGGCTGCTGGCTAGGTTTTTTTTTTTTTTTTTTTTTTTTCCTAGGACTTTTATTCTGTTATTTCCTTCCTTTTAGTAGTATTGAGAGTGTTAGTGCTTAAAACCCCGACTTCTTTGGTCCTTACGCAGACAGACCTCAGAGTGCTCACCATAAGTAAAGCCTGTAATATAAACTGTCATAGATGTACTTTTATCTATGTTTTTTGTGGTATAAAACAATGGTCTTAAGACAAACTGCCCGGTTTATCACATCAGTAATCCTGCTGCACGTTCACCTGATAAAAACAGATGCAACCCTATAATAAATATGAAGGGATCAACGAAGCACTCAAATGCAAAGTTGTTTAATTGGACTTAGTTTGGGATAGCACATCACACTAGCGCTTATGAAATTTTGTGTGAGAATGTCTCATTTAAACCTGGTCTGGTGCAACAAAGCAATGAATTTAGCAGCACAAATGTATTACTAAACACATAAATATTGCATAAAATGTCTTCTTTTTACCTCTCAATGAATCATTAGGTACTGCATATGCTCAACAGTTCTGATACAGACAAAAATCATTATTTATCTGTTTATTTGCCCAGATATGCATATTTGAGTCATATCTGAGCCATTCACATTTGACAAATTTGATCTAGGTCTTCAGTCAAAACTGATTCTTGCTTGCACATGTCTGTATGTGATTAAAAATCCCAAATTCCTTTATACTTGAGTTTGTTCATTTAAGATTTACACTAATTTTGTTCCATTTGTTAGTCTGTATAAGTTCTATTCAGAATAATTTCAGACAAGCTGGTAAATAGTGCAAATGGAAGCAGCTTTATTGAATTCCTAAGTGTTTCTGGCACGAATTTAAATATGGTCTGAAGGCAGCTATGGTGGTAGGCACCATAGACAGCATCAACATATCTTAGAGCAGCACCATCATTTTTATATGCAATAAAATGTACTTAACGTAAGTAGAAGTTTATAGAAAAATTCTAGAATTTTGAGGTCCGTTCAGAAACAGAAAGCTCTGACTTTTATACTTAGAGTAGGAACCCCATTTGCAATACTGAAATCAGTTGCATTTTTGCTGAAAACCTTTTAAATGCAAGGCATTTAAAAAGGAGAAAGAGCTAATTGAGTTACCGGTTGTGAACAATTTGCAGCATTTGACTTGGCTCATAAAAGTGAAGATCCTTCCAGGATCCAAGGAATAATTGGGGTTTAATGCAGTGTCATCCTCTCCCTCATCCTTCAAAGATCTATCGTGTTACCTCAAGGTCTCCATCTGGGTGGACTAGCATAAGTGGTCAGGGACTGATGAATCTTATTAAAACCAAACATGCTTTACTAAATTTCAAGAAGAATTATGCAGGTTGGATATCAGTAAAACTAATGAAACACTGGAATAGACTGCCCATAGACCTTGGCATGTTTCTTTTACTGAAATGTTTTAGAGCGACTGTGGAAAGTATAGCTACCCCTTACGTTAGAGAGGTAAATGGTTAGGATGACAATTTTGTGTGTTTCCAAACTCTTACCTTACTCTTGTATGATCTGCAATAACCAGCTGATCTCTGTGTCTGAGCGTATCAGCTGCAGCGATTGGAAGGTTGTTGGCTTGTCCTGCAGCATTCTGCTGGGATGTATTCTCCCAAATACGAACTGACCATGGTAGCTATGGGCCTTCTTGTTCCCTAGCTCGACATCAGTAAAGCCTTTCCCATACAGATAGCTGACAGTTCTCCCCTTCACAGTGTAATTAGTTACCCACCTGGAGGTATTAACTGAAATATTAGCAATTAACATCTCCAGGAATTAATAAGTGCTATGGGTTTACCTGACCCTCAAAGAATAGACTATCTTCAAATAGTCACCCTGGGGGCCAAAAAAGCAGAGTATTTTGCTTTGAATTCCTGTAAGACAGAAGTACTGTCCTGCTTAGAGTTCATCACCCCATCTTGTGATGTTCTGCTTCATTCATCTTACAAATAGCACTGGTGGACTGGTAATATGAATTGGCTTCTATGGATGCATCTCTCGTAATTCCAAAAGTAGTATCTGCACTGCCATAAACAAACTCATTAAAGTCTGCTTGAGCTTGCCTTGGATGCCCTCAGAGAGGGAGAGATTGTTGCTGGCTTCTCACTTTTCCTATTTATTATAATCTCCTCTACTTTAGTAAACTGCTTGAGAATTCAGAGTCAATTCTCAGTGACTTAATCTGAATGATACAGTTCTTCTGCATTCCCAGAAGAGCATGCCACCAGCATGCCTTCCAGAGAGATGTCACAAATCTCCACAGTTTGCTGCAACCTACAGAAAAGCCTGAATTTACCACTTTAATGCAATAGAAAGTTTGTGTCCCCATATGATAATTCCAGAAATTTGCAGAAATGTTTTTTCTCTCTATAATTCATAATACTATATATTCATAATATAACCCAAATGAGGCCCAATAAGTGTCCCTTCCAGAAAACTATGTAATGAATACATTTCTATAACGTAGGAATAGCTAGTATGACATAGTCAGATTTTGTAGAGGTCTGCTATTTACTACTTACCTGGAATCCACTGTAAGGGATTATTTTTCACATGGGTAAGGGATTTTATTTCCATAAATTTTCAGATGCTTCAAGTACTGCAGCTATGCTTTACTTGCAAGTGAATTTCAAAGTTATATTCAGATGTTACATAGTGCTGTCATAGCAGTAAGGCTGTCTTGCATAGCATAGTAGCATCTTTCCTACTACGATAGTTTCGTAAGCCACTTCCATAATAAATGAAATCACTGTGCCATGACACAGTTTGAGCACTGATGTATCACTGTCTGTAAGCTCCCTGGCACAATTCTGGCCAGTGCCAGCTTGTTCTGTCCTAGACAATGCTTGGCCATGGTTTAGAAGATTGCGTGGGACATATAAACACATGTTGCATTGTGCTCTTTGCTCTCAGGCACAGAGAACGGGCTGTATCCCAAAAAATAAACATGGGTGCAGTCTCCTGGTCTGTTTGACTCACAGACTGAGTTGAGTGCAGCTTCCTTTGTGCCAGGAGAGCTCTCTCTGTTCTGTCTCACCTTTCTTTATAACAGCTATCAAAAGTTCAGTGCCTTTCCTTTACCTCATATTGTCAAAATTCCCTTTCTGGACTGCTGTTCTCTTCAGGTCTTGTAACTAGCAAAAGCATAAATCTCAGGGATGTCAGTAGGCATCTTTCCCTTTCCCACAAGCCTCTCACTGTGGTCCCACTGCTTCCATTCCCTTCCCTCTCTGGCAATGCACTGACTCAGTTGTTGACACTAAGGTTGTAGAACTTGGCGATCGTAGTTTTGGTGGGCAAACAAGGCACCGAGTTTCTGAAATTAAGATGAAAACTGTTGAAGAACAGCACAGGAACAGCTTCCTGCCTAGACCCACATTCAGTTTCCCTTTTGTTCTTCTGAAGCCAAAAGAAGATCTTCATATAACTTTTACCTTATGCTTATTTCTATCACTGTCCTCTTTTGGCCGACTCCTCAGTTCCATTCTGTGTGACACAACCTATTCCTAGAAGTGAAGAGGATGCCACATTTCAGCACTCATGCCTATGCCAATTGGCCTTTCCTAGGAGCTCACGGAGATGTTTATATACCAAGGGGCTTTTTGGTTGATTTTTCAGAAGTTCAAAACCAGCCAGTGAAGATTTTGTAGCTATAAAATGATACTGCTGCTGATACCGTAATATTCCATAATTGAACCATAAGCAAAATATGCCGTAATATCATAAGTGAAATATTCTATTCCAAATATCACATCCCATAAGTGAAATATTCCATAATTGTAACACAGTTAGAGATGTTAACAGCAATCCTCACGTATTATTTTACCTCCCATTTTAACGTGCTGTTTAGCACAAGATGAATCTTTCCGAAAGAGAGGCTCCAATGGAACTTGAATCCAAGATTTCTCCCCTACATTGTGACCTTGACTTAGCTCATTTCCTGCAGCCAGATTTACTTAGATGAAAGGCTGGACTTCTGTGTAGGTTGACAGCATGCTACAGGTTTCATGAAGTCAAAATGGTACAAAGTGACTCAGATCTCTTTTTAGTTGTAGCTAAAAGAATCCAGCCTGCTGTAGTCTCCAACTCTCTTTTGTCACACTTACTGAAAATCCATAAGGTAGCTTCTGAATCTACTTTAGAAACAAAACTGGCTTGTGGCTTCATCCCTGGGCTTTCTACTCTGTATTCTCTCCAAACGCTATAATGGGTTCGTTGTTTTACAAGCTAGAAAAGCCAGCAAAGAGTGAAAACTAAAGATTATGCTTATTTAACAACTGATATAGATGAAAGCTCTAAATATTTGCTGAATGCTATGTTTTTCTTACTACCAGAATAGTTTTCTGCTGTGGAAGGAAAAGAATGTTTTATTAACTTTGGAAAATATTCATAGTATACTGCACTAAAGATCTAAATGGTGCCTGCAAGCACTGGACAGGGCATATGCTTTGTTACGTGAAATGAGTAAACCAGATACAGCGATACTAGTAAACCTCAAATAAATTATTGAAAGCATTGAAATAACTCCCTTTTTGCTATGTATCGTTCTTTGCTATGTATGCTGTAGTGGTTTAGTTCGCATCTCTTAACTTTAAAAGGAAATCTTCTGTCCTTAGTAACATTGGCACTCATTGGGGAAGACTGGTATTGAAGTAACAGCTACCCCTTTCAAGTGAAATACCTAATTGTGTTTCTCTCATACAATTAGGTTACAAGCCTGGCTAAAAATGTAGTATGTGAAACCACGCCCAAGTGAAAATGTGCTTGGTCAGGAAAGCTGCATGCTACTGAAAGAGAGTACTTTACTCATTTAAAGTTACTTTTTTTTCCTGGTGAAAATAAGCCGTGTCTTTAGAAGTTATAATCACCTCAGATTTTTTTTTCTATTAGCTCTAAACTCAAGGCCAGATTGATAGCAAATTTGATGTGATAGATAAGATTAATTAGATCAGTAGGAGTTTATCAATGTGAATATGAGCTTACAAACTGCACCACCAGAACTTGCTGGTTTCCTAAAAAAAAAAAAGCTTCCATGCTTTCTCAAATATATGGCCATCTTATACTTCTTAGATTTCTGATATTCAGAACCAATTTTGAGTGAAGATCTACTACTTTGTGCAGTGATAATGTAGTGAGGTATCTCCATCCACACTGTTAGTGAACCAGTGCTAAGATTCACCAGTCTCACAAAGACTATATAATTTTTCAGGCAGCTAAAAGCCACTTAGGTTCCTGGCTTAAATGACCCCAGCTGCCCTTTACAGATTTTGTATTGACAGAAATTGCCTCTTGCCTGTCAGGTATTTATGGGTCAGCCTTATCAGAGACTCACTCCAGCAAACTGTATGAATAGAAGTGAATTTAAAAGAGGACGAAGATCCCATTAAAAACTATTCTATTGATTTCACGATAAAAAAAATCTGCTGTAAATAAGGAACTTAAACAGCTTACGTAGGCCTAAGTAGCTGGGTCTACTTATCTGCTGATAATGGTATTGCTTTCACGGAGTAAGCTGTACAGTAATTTATAAACTGTACATAGACTCAACCACCTGAATTCAAGGACCAAGAGGATGCAGAAAAAACAGAGGTCTCTGCTGAGGATCAAAACCAGATACAAGTGTGGCGATGCAATTCTCCTTTACACGTATTCCTTTGGAGATCATTGTTGAAAGGGAGAGGAATTGGTGACAGCATGGTTCAGTTATAGCTAAGACAGTAGGAGAATAGTTTAGTGTGTAAGATGAGAATTAAGTCATGGATATCCTTAGAAAAAGGCTCAAAACTTCAGCCAGATGGATGTGACATTGCCATTGGTCATGTTTTAAAAAAAGGAAGTAGAGCAGTAGAACAATTAATTTGAGGATACCTAGGAGATTGGGTGGATCCGTAGCTCGCATGCTGTGTAAGCACGTATTCTCTGGCATATGAGAGCCTTTCTGTGGTGTGATGGCTCTAGCATGGTCTTTTGCAGTCACTTTTAACAAGCACCAGCAACTAGAAGGTGCATCAAAGAAAAAAGACTTGAAAGCTCAACCCAGCGGAACTACGAAGCGCTTAAAGAATGGGTATAGAACTACTACAACACCAAGCCAAATGAGGCATATGGGGGCATACATATTTCTACAGAGGAGTATGCACAGTGTGAACTAAATGCATATTTTGCAATTTTCACTATGAAAAGCAAACAAATAACAGGAAATTTCACAGGCAAAAAGGCCTTTTTTTTTTTTTTTTTTTTTTTTGTAACAACCAGTACATCTTGGGTAAAGGCTGCCCACCAGGTTCACAACATTCTATAGTTCAGCTGACTGCATGCTTTTTCCGAGTAAAGGTGAAGTCTCTGAAGATTGAGAAAGCAAATTCAGCAGGAAAAATACTTTGATACTGTAGTTATGTCTATTCTGAAATGACAGGTTTTGTTGGGATGAAGTTATTCAAGATACTGCCCTAAATGGCAGTGGAGATTTTTCATTCTTCTGAAATGAAATGTGAAGGAGAATTATGTTGTTAAGATCCAATTATAAGAGATGCTTCTGCCTAAACTGAGGTGCAAACAAGACCACATGCCAAAGTCAACTGTACAGATTCTATTTAACAGTAAATGTGAGGTAGAGAGATGAAATAGGAAGAGGAAGGAATGAGAGAGGGATGGAGTGAGACACAGAGAGCAAAAGATATCACCACATTAAGCAAAAGATATCACCACAGCGTGGATTCTTCTGGCATCCTGCTGGTCCTTCTTCACCCTGGTCTTTGATGGTGGGGGTCGATCTTCTGGAGGTAACACTTTTATACAGTCCAATCCCAGGTACCCATGGGCGTAGATGCCATTCCCATAACTTGGGTTGCCTTTCCCACAGTTTTCCACTGTGCAAATTTTTTGTCTGGATAAGTCTTAAGTTCCCACAGTCTGCACAGTGACATTTTGTCCTAATTCCAAACCCTCACCTTGAATTAATGCCTTCCTGTTTTGCCATCTGTGCTTATCTCAAGTTCCTGTTGTGGTGACCTATCTTATGGAGACAGTGTTTTCGGACATGCAGCTGCATTCTTTAAGTCCTTACATATGTGACTGTCTTGGGGTGACTTTAT